>QKWP01000110.1:378539-395796 GCA_003550325.1 Gigaspora rosea
TAATTATCAATTGAAAGATTGTATATACCAGAATCTATAAATTAAACAGTTATTAAAAATTTCATTGCTCAAAGTGCATATTTACCACATAAATTAAGATTTTTGAAGTTGAGAAGTTTACTTGTAAGTTTATCTTTAAAATAATTTGCCAATTCGGTTGATAATGTCAGAATAATTTCATCCGCAGTTTTGAATGCATTCAATATTATTAATTCATTTTTGTCTTTTGCACATTATCATCTATTATCTTATACTATTTCAACAAATTTTTATAGATATCAGATACATTTGGTCTATTAGAAGGATTAGCATCCATACATTTATTTGCTAATTGAATATAACAATCAGGAGTGCTATTAGCAAACTCAGGACGTAATCCATTACATATTTTAATAGCTAATATCTCATCGTATTCAACTTTGTAGTGAGGTGGTTTTCCTGTAGAAGCTTTAGTCATAATAATACCAAACTATAAATATCTGATACTAGCGTATATGATCGTTCAGTTAACACTTCTGGCACAACATATAGTAAAACGCCGTAAATACTATAGATTCATCTTTCTTTCTAGACAATCCTAGATCTGCGATATAAGATATTAAATCACTATTGATATATTGGTTCTGCAATATATTACCATTATGAAAATCTTCATGAATAAATTCTGCTTCATTAAATTTGCTGATATGTCAACAAGTTGCTTTAATTTACTTTTCTAATTAAGTTGTCAAATATTTGATAATAGAAACTCGTGAAGACTTCCTTTATTAGCATATTGAAATACCATCAAATATTCATTACTAGTTGTGTTTGGAGTTATTCCATACACCTCAAGATTACTACCCATTAATATAAATTGCATGTAACTTTAAACTTGTTAAATAATTAAAATTTATAATAATAATTTGTCTATATTATAAAATAAATAAATATTCTCAACTTACTTCTTTTAAAAAATTATTCTGTGATCCAGGTAATGTCTTAAGTGCAACTATACACGATGGTGTACACGATTGTGTGTATTTACCTTCATAATAAATTTTTCTTTTACCATCTAACCATGTTGCTAAAAACACTGAGCCAAACACCCCTCCGCCAATCTTTTAAACATTATCAAATTTATTAAAAGAGATCTACTCGATTATATTCTCAAAAGATGTAGCTTTAAATTGAAATTCTTTAATACAATCATCGATATTCTTATTTCCACTTGTTTATTCTTGTGTTGTTTTCAGAGAGTTACATGTTTGACACCAAGCTTCAGATGTGTTATATTGGTTACAATTTGTACATTTTTCAAAACTTCCATATCTTTCAGAACTAAATTCGTCAAATATCAACATATACTCATTTGTTATGGTGTCTTGAGTTAATCCATATACTTTAAGGGTAGAGGGTATGTAGATCATTTCTATTAGTAAACGAGTGACAAAAAATATTTTTAATGTGAATTTAAAAGTTGCTACATATTAAAATTAATTTTTTACTATATAAATTGATTTTTTGTACTAAGTAAAGTTGTTTGTAATAAAAAATTACACATATCCTAAAAATTTTATTAATTTTGAATGGAATTTGATAAAGTTTTTATAGTATCAACTTTGCGGGGGCGGGTCTATTCTGCGGGGGTGATCACAAATTGGCCAATCAAATCACGTGTAAACAATAAGTAAAATAGGATCGTGAAGATAAAAACAACTATATCTTATGTTCTACCAGGCCAATTTTAATAATTCGACCACCATTAGAATCAGAAAAACCTCCTCTACAAGTTTATTTAAAAATTTAATATAGTTACTTAATAAAAATTTTCTTTATTATTAAAAATAAAATTTTTAGTAACTCATTTATTAATAGAAATGATCTACATACTCTCTACCCTTAAGTTCACTTTTCTTAAATTGCCAATTTTATGCGACACAAAATACAAGAGCAAAATTTCTATATCTATTTACATCCTTGCTTCACCATATGCATTTATCTAATACGATGCAATTTAAATTTCAGTACAATTTTCAAAATCACTCTGTTCTTGGTATGAAGTTTTCATACTAAATATGGAATATATAAATTGTATTAGCATTTATCAGCACACAATCTTTAAACTTATTAAATACAAATATTAATTAAAATAAGGCAACATACAGTAATATCGTATATAATAATTGAAATATTCTTTCTTACTTCTTTTAATATATCTAATAAATTTGGCGAACTAGTTAATGTTTTAAACTTCACTACGCATAATGGTGTGCGTGACTGTTCATATTTATATTCATAATTTTCATTGACATATTTTTTCGTATATCATATTCCATCTAACCAGAATGCAAAAAATCTATTACCAATTTTTTGAAAATTACCTAGTTTATTAAAAGGAATCCATTCGATTACCTCTTTAAAAGATGTGGCTTTAAGTTAAAATTCTTTAATGCAATCGTCGACCTCATTACTTCCACTTGTCCACCCTTGTATTGTTTTCTGAGGGTCACATACTTGACACCAATCTTCAGATGTGTTATATCTGTTACACATTGCATATTTTCCTTTATACTTAAATCTTTTGTAACCAAATTCATCAAATACCAACATATATTCATTTGTTACGGTGTGTACGCTAAAAAAATTTGGATATTATATAAATGGCACATCACTAGGTTCGCGTTGTTTAGGATGCAGTTGCAGGTGAGTTATTCATATGAGAAATAATCGAATTATGGTTTTATTAAAAGATTTTTGTGCAACATATGATTTAATAAAAATGTCTAATTTAGAAGCATATTAATTGAAGTTAGTAAACATGATACGTTTAGGTTAGTTTTAATTGTGGGCAGAAGCAAGTTTTGCCGTAATATTAATAATTAAGCCTACTTTTCTACACTTTAGTTATTAAAGTTGGTCTAATGCCTATACATAACTTTTAGAAGAGGACGGCCCACGATACGATTTTAAAATAGTATAAAAAAGATATACACTTACTGCTATATTACAGTATTACAGTATTATATAGTATAAATCTACACTGCATAGTAAATTTCTAATTCGGTTTCAAAGCCTCACTGCTTATAAAATGCAGTTACTTCTGTCGTGAGTAAAAAAATTTTTTTTAAAGAGTTTAAATTTTATTTTTTTTAATTGGCATAGAAAAATTTTTTTAAATGTTTTTTTTTTATTCTTACTTTTTTTACTATTACTTTTTTTTTATAGTATTGTTGTCTTACTATGCTGTCGTTGTAAAAACCCCAGTTACAAAAGAAGTATAGAAGAATTTGGTCCAAGTTTTAGAGCTTTTTAGTTATGGTTGTATTCTGTTCTATGCATTCTATTTTTTTAATTATTAAACCAAGATACTAATTTTTGCTTGTTTTCTTATTTTAGATAATTAAAAATAATTATAAAAATTAGATAGATTTAGAGCCAAAGTATAGGCTATAGACATGCTTTTTTTAAAGCAGGCTTTGGGTCCGTCTATATGTCTCCCATGCAGCTCAAATTTTTTAAATATTGATTATATATTAAGCTTTATATATTTTTTAAACTAATATATAGGTATTTTACGCCGAGTCGAGTTTGACAGACGTAACTTATTTATGTATTATTTTTAAGTATATTAAAGTTATAATATATATATGTATATTATTCAAATTATAAAATAAATATAAATATTAAATTTATTAAATTTATTTATTTTATTAAACAAACTTGTTTTATAATTTATTTATTTTTATTAATAATTTATATATTTATTCATTGAATATTCAATGAATTATTTGGTGAATATTTTAAATATTCGAATATTCAATTCGGTGAAAAATTAAATATTCGAATATTCAAATATTCAGTGAATATCGAATATACTATTCATTGAATCCGACCTCTATTATGCAGTATCAAATATAAATTAAATTGATTAATCGTTGATCCTAACAATTTCTTAATATTTTTACTTAAAAATCAGTGTTTAGGGGAAAAATTAGCAGCAATTAATAGTTGCATCACTTAATGTTATTATGCGCATTATTAGTGATTGTTTAACCAAATTCAGAGATTTTGCCCAATTATCATCCATTCAACAGTTAGAAAAATTTTATAAATAGACCAATGAATAATGCAAAAACTACTTTTAATTTTATTAAGCAAATATTAAAAGCAATTAAAATGTAAGATTTAAACGTTAATCACGTAATTATAAATCTCATCCAAACTTAGCTGACACTTCTAACCAATTTCGTTAGCACATTAATGCGGTTATTGTACTTTGATCTAAGGAAGTGCATTCAGCATCAATAATACGACCAGCACAACTAAACATCTGCTCAGATGCAATGCTTGTTACTGATATGGCTAGAATATCCTGGGCCATTGCGGATAAATTTGAAAATCGACTTTTATTAAGTCTCCACCATTCAAGAACATTAGTGGTCTTATCAACAATATTTTCATCAAGATACTGCTTGACTTCCTGAAGCGAATTGGGTTGACTAGTTTGGGCTTTCTTAGAATATTCAAAAAAATCATCTAGTTGACTTTCGAATGATGATACAATACTACTATCTCCACTATTTGTTACGTGCTGTTCAATTTCTAATACGTCTGATGGAAAATAATCCAATGGAAAATAATATGCAAGATAAAGATCTTTGAATCTAAATTGTTAAAATGTTAATAAGATAAATTTAAAGTTATATTAAATTATATTGTATATATACTTTATTCGGATATCATGTATTTATCATCAACATTGTCTATTCCTTGCTTTTCTTTTTCACGGTAATAAAATAAAATAAACTGCATCTTATAACGGGGATCGAGAATGCATGCAACCATATATAATAGATTACAGTTTTCCCAATATTTATTAAATTTTTTTATCATGGGTCAGTAAGTATCACGAACAAAGTCATCCAAATGGAATCTCATCTTAAAAAGATGAGTATGAATGCTTAAAATAAAGGTAAGTGTATTGTTAATAGTCGGATAGGAAGTAGCAGATGCTTTTAAGGTACCTGATTTTTTATTAAAATACGATATAAATTAAATTACTAGACTATATTTTGTTCTTAAAATACTAATTTAAATATACAGGTCAATTAAAATAACTTATTTAAAACTATAACTAAAATCCGTAACTTACATTCATAAAATGGTTTTAAGATGGTACAAAGACTTTCGGCCCTTCTCCACTCTTCCTCAACAGGTATATTGGGAAAAGTTTTGTTTTGATCTTTTATTCTAATAATTATACCCTTCATTTTTATTGCGGATTGCAGCATAATAAAAGTAGAGTTCCACCTCGTCTCGCAATCTAAAGGTGGGATTATAGCTTTGACAGACTCAGATACACAAATATTTAAAAATATTTGACGTTGTCTCAGTGTTGTATGTATTGCCTTAATACAACTACGAATCTATAAAAATTTTATTAGAATATTATCTAAAATTAAGGGGCATGCCATTTATCACATGATATTTTTTACTTAGTAGCTACTCCTATCTATGTATGGTATGATCACTCTATCTAATTTTGATTGATTAATATAATATATAGACGTGATCACTACCTTTGACCATGTATCCATAGTAAAAATCACGTGATAAATGGCATGCCCCTAATTAAATTTATAAAATAAATACCTTTACAATTGACTCAAAAATTTTTTTTAATCAATCTTTCACAATAAGGTTCAGAATATAAGCAAGTCAGCGATTATGAAAAAGTTCTTTTTTGATAGTAATTAAATCCTGCAAAGCAGAATCAATTAATTCACGAATTGTAGCATCATTCGAACTTGCATTATTGAGGGTAATAGTTTGCAACTGTAAATATATAATATTATTAATATATATCAAATGATTTTAAAATTAAGACATAATTATATACTTTTGTAGTAATTAAGTATTCGTCGGTTACAGCCTTGATACAATTTGCAATATTGGTGCCAGTATGAGGATAGGAGATTAGCTGGAATGATATTAAAAGAGATACAAGGTTCCATTTTTCATCCAAAAAATGAGCAGTGATTGCCAAATAACCTAGTTGCTGAAGAGACGTCCACACATCACATGTAAGAGAGATTCTGCTTTCGGCATTTTGAAGAAATGTTCTTATTAAGTTTTTTCTTTCATCATATCCTTTCATAACTTCTTGCTTTATGGTATCAGCACTCATAGAAAAGCAAGATAAAACCGAACCTAAAAATTTACGAAACCAGCTTTTTCAACAAATTGAAAACATAATTCATCCCGAATTATCATATCCACTAGGTCCTTTCAATTTGGGTTTTGTGTACGTTGGTGTTTGGTTAAAACAGGAAAGTTCAAGTGGGTTTAACCATTTGATAGTTCATTACATGACTCATTTTTTTATATTTACTACAGGATTTGAAGTGGCGCCAGAGCTGTGATGTTCCGGTGCCCTTTTTATGGGCTAAAAGACTTCTGCAATATTCACATTTTGCCTTTGCTTCTTTTGATAATAAGGTAAAGTGTTCCCAAACTAGTGAAACATTTTTTGAAGATGTTGTTGAACCTGTGACATTGGTAGTGTTGTCAGCAGCAGGGGAAACTGATATGAGCGATGAAGTCACAGAGTCAGTGGAGGTTATGTTTATTGCATCAGTAGAGGTTACGTTTTGAACTTCCATTTTATGTACAGTTCTTATTCAGCAAAAATGTGCTATATACTAGTTAGTAAAACTTATATAAAATCAATTAAAATTGGTCTATTCATTTTACTTAAATAAATTTTTTTACCTTTTTTTTCTTTTTTTTTACTTGTTATTGTGGTTTAGTTTTTTTTTACTTATATGTTTATTAGATTAATTTGCAATCTACACCTTTAATTACTCTCTACAACTTCGATTATTTTCTGATAGTTACGTTATATTTTTTTAAAAAAAAATTATCTCCTTTTTTTCTTTTATATGCGAAATCAAAATCTAATCTAATCTCTGTGTAAAATTTTAGCCAATCAAAGATTAAGTTTCACGCTCATTTGATTTTTGTAGTACAATGACGAGTACCCTTCAATACCCAGGGCTGGGTAATAGTAAGATTCAAGTCCTATTAGGGTACTAACATTCAAGCCCGTGCAAGCTCTATTTCCTTTTAAGGGTTTATAATTTAATATGCTGGCCCGTCTAATATGGTACTACCCTAAGGGTACCCATGGGTAGCCCAGGCCCAGGCGAAGGTCTAGATGTAGTTAGCATCTGGGACTGTCTTCGACTAACTAATGTATCGGAGGGCTATACCGGTGATTACAAGTAGGATTGACATGAGAAGCTTGGACCAGAGGGTTTAAATAGGTAATCCCCTAGTTGGGTTGTAAGTATGGCAACTAGTGTAGAACCTTCGGGCGGACTACTTCAATTAGACAACCAAAAGTTGTACGTGTAGCTAGTTGTACTCTTATTCAATATAACAATTGTGGGGAGCCCAAAGAGGCGACCTTGTTCCACAGGCTTAATTAAATAAACTCTCACCCAGAGCGGGAACTTTAACATAAAAAAAAAAAAATAAAAAAATAAAATACTGGCGAAACTGCCTAAGTGGAAAAAAATATTCATAATAGACTTTTCTTATGATTCTATAAGTAAATGTTGCTAAAGTTTGGTCTTTATAAAAAGTTCTGACCATAACTTGTTTCTTTTGGCCAAATATTTTTATGATATATTTAAAAAATTAATGTATTAAATATTTAAAGAATTTTTACTATTGTATAATTTAGCTTAATATCAAATTTGTTACCATAGATGATATTTTTCAAAATGATTATACAGCGCATATAAGCACAAAAAATAAGTATAATTTGCTAAAGATCAATAAAATTAAAAATTAATATTTAACCAAAGTAATATTTAGCTTCTACGAATACCAAAATGTGTCTAATTTTTGTATAAACCTACTAGACGACACAAATATAATATGGCAATGACCTGTCTTGAATTAGAAATCAGTTAGTATAGCCAAAGGTTCTTTAACATAGCATTATCTTATTCTAGATTTTTTAGAGATTTAATAGTTGAATTTAGAACTTAGCATTTACTAATATAGTATATATTACCAATTTAAAAAAGTTTATTTGCAAAAATAATATTAAATATTGAAATAGCAAATTTGTACAACAGATAGAATAGCATGTTAAGTAAAACATGTCTAAGTTAATCTATAGTATATAGAGATGGGCAAAATGCAGCATTTTAAAAAATTTCATGCAAATGCGGCATTCTTGCAGCATGCAAGCATTAATGCAATATGCATCTATACAAAAAATTTTTTTTTATTATTTAACTTTTAATTATGTTTGTTGAATATATTTTTTTAAAAAATTTTAATTAGTCAATTAATAAAAAGTTTTCCAATACTTATGAAAATTTTGTGATAAGTGTATTTTGATCTGCTAAATAAGTTTACTTAAGTGATTTTAATCGATTTGCTTGGTAAAATTTAGACTTACCTATGTAGTGACTTTTGTCGATTGTGGGGTGAATATATTTTTTTAAAAAATTTTAATTTTTCTGTTGAATGTAAAAATCAAAAGTCAATTAATAAAAAATTTTCCAATACTTATAAAAATTTTATAGTAAGTATATTTTGATCTGCTGAATAAGTTTACTTAAGTAATTTTAATCAATTTACTTAGTAAAATTTAGACTTTACTATGTAGTAACTTTTGTTGATTATGGGTGGCTTATTTTCAGATCAAAGATGTTTTTGAGTTTTTTTAAATATTATATAATTTGATTGGTCAATAGTCCTATAACTAGGGAAGTCAGGACCTATGTAAACTCTAATCACATAATTTACTGCACTTCACTAATTAGTAAAATTTTGTTAATCATAAGAGTTTATAGAATTTTATCAATAAAATTCCATAAACTCTTATTATTCAAAAATTTTACTAACTTAATGCACTAAGTAAACATGTTTAGCGCCTAAAAATATATTAAATCAGCAGAATTGTTTTTATTTTACTTAACATTTGAAAAAAGATACTTAAATTTGAATTTTTTGATGAAGCACTAGTCTTAGATTAGTTTTTATCTTAAGTGCACTTTATATATTATTTGTTAAATAAAATTTGTTATGGGCAAAATGCAGCATTTTAAAAAATTTTGTGCAGCATATAGCATTCATGCAATATGCATGCAGCCATGCAATCATGCAAAAGTGCCCATCTCTAATAGTATATATAGATATAGTATGCCTATTAAAATTAAATTGAACATATTTACTATATTTATTTTAAGTTCTAATATATTTTATATTAGGACCTATTGTGAACCTATGAACCTAGGTTCTAAAATTAGGACCTAGTCTTTAAAGACCAGATTCCAAAACCAGGTTCTAGAGTTCCAGTCCTAAGGACTTTACCATCCTTACTATTGACTAGAGAAGTGCTTATTTCTCTTTTGGATCAAAATATGAACCAAAAATAGGCAAAACAAATCAAAGACAGAAATATATTGTGATATATTTAGATAATAAATTTATGAACCAAAAACAGTTA
This sequence comes from Gigaspora rosea, assembly GCA_003550325.1. Lineage (NCBI taxonomy): Eukaryota > Fungi > Glomeromycota > Glomeromycetes > Diversisporales > Gigasporaceae > Gigaspora > Gigaspora rosea. The sequence goes on from QKWP01000110.1 coordinate 388,051, forward strand.
AAACAAATCATGGCCGTTAAATTTTATCAATCTTGACCAATAAAAAAAATTCATTCTAGACCAATTTAGAAATTACGTTGTTTTGATCAACTATCTCTAAGTACAGTATAATTTTATACAGATTTTAAAATTATTAGAAGCATTTTTTTATTTACTATGTAAAAATCTAATATACTCTTAAATATAAAAAAACTGATATTGCTAATTTTGATATGTAGTTTAATCCTTGAATTTTTATTAGCTATATAAAAAAAATTTGATTTAAATATAAAAAAAAATTATGATTCTAAAATAATTCAAACAAATTTTCAAATAAAAAATATTAAATTTGCAACTATATGTTACTGGAGTTGCAAATTAATTTTACCAAAATTGTGTTTACCAGAGTTACGAACTAATTCTGCCAAACAATTCAACCAATTCTGTAATTGAAAAGTTTGTAAATAATAAATTTATCTATTGGTCATATTAATAAATTATAATAAAATATACTGTACATAATTTGCAAATCTTTTATCATTTTATGAAAAAATTTAGTTACAAACATGTTACTCTAGAGCTTGCTTTGCTTTCTTCTAACCATTAACACTAATTACATTTAAGTTACAATATAACTTACTGTAATTAAAATGGCCCATACCTTAATTTTGAAAATATGCTTAATTTAATTTTGCTCAGAATTGTGCTTAATTTAATTTTGCACAGAATTATATTTAATTTTTTGCCTAATTTATATTTTAAATTTGCGAAATTGTATCTAATTTTGGCCAGAATTATATTTAATTAAGCCTAAAATTAATTTTAATTTTGACTAAATTAGAATTTTAATTTTGTTTGTAAAATTATACTTCATAGTAGGATTCCGCAAAAAATCTGAGTCCAATCCATTGATAGACTGAGTTCAGACCCTTGATTTATTAGAATTGATATGGGTTGGAACCATACAAAGATCCATCCAGGTAATACCCAGTCTGGTCTTATTAGAATAATAATGATTGCTGATTGGCTGATTTTAGAATTTTTTTTTTTAAATTAATAATAAAAAATAAAATAAATTATAAATCCTATTATGGGGCATCCATAAATAACGTTATGTTTGAGGGGGGGTCCCCCAAAATATAATGATTTTTCACTATGTAGGGGGGTCCCCCCAACATAACGCAATTTTTTTATTAAAATTTGTCTAAAACTTGATCCAGTGGTCCAAATTGGATGATTTTGGTACCATTCGAATAGTCTCGAGGAGAGGATTCGAATGGTACCAATTTCATTTGATTTGGACTACTGGGTCACGTTTTATTAACGAAATACTATTGGTTATTATGTTTTCTTATAAAATTACTATAAAATCAATAGTATTTCGTTAATAAAACGTGATTCAGTAATCCAAATGAAATGATTTTGGTACCATTGGATTCGTCTCATAGAGACGAATCGAATGGTACCAAAATCATCCAGATCGGACCACTGGATCATAATATATTCATTTTTTTGTAAAATTTTATATATAAACATACAGATTTTGAAAATTTTTTTATATAGTAGGAGGGTCCAGCGCTACTATGAGGGGGTACATAACGTTATTTATGGATGCCCCCTATTATAAAATGGTTCACCCATCACGAGTGTCACCTACATTTTCACCAATCATTTTGCACGTATGAAAATGAAACGGTATAAATAGTCAAGGGTCACCTGTTATGAAAAATTAATATTGAATGTATGTACTATGATGTAGTATGATGCAAACATTACTTAAGGAATTAACTATTATGGCATTACGGCTATGACATTATGCGCTCAATGCTTATTGTTAGCGTGGTCAGAGCAATTTTTCGATTTTAATTGCCCAACAAAAATTTGGTGCAATTTCAACGAGTTGTAATACTTAGACAATGTCATACGGTATAAAAATAGGGTAACAGATTTGCGTAATTAACTAAAAACAAATGTCTTCTTTTTTATTTTTTTTTCCGTAAACGATGAGCAGTAGAAGGATCTAATCAAAGGACAAAGAAGTGCTAAAATTTATGGCTATCTGAGAAAATTTCAATTCATACTATTGCAGCCACTGTTGGCTGTGGCAAGTCTGCCGCCTGGAACGTTATAAAAGTGTTTCGTAGATCGGGTACCTTGGAAGCGCAAGAAAAAAAACAAATGCCCTGGACGAACCAGTATCTTTACCTTCTCTGATCGTACTAACTTTAAAGGTTTGGTTAAAAACAGTAAATGCCGCCTCGATACAACTCGAGTTACAAATCTTTTTAAAATTCAAGGGAGACAAAACAAAAAAAGTTTCTGAATGTACCGTTCGTCATGTTGCGCGATGAAGATTTGAGATCCTGTATTGTTCGTCCCAAACCTGGCAAATGCACAAAAAAGGCTTAACTGGGACTGTTCGAAACTTTTAGTGTGTTTTGTAGGCTAATGAGACCTATCTTTGTTTGTTTTTGCGTTCCCTGGTCAAGTTTAGTATGAACCACATGAAGAGTGAGGTATTGAATGTTTGAATAGACTGTGAATCATAGCCCGGTCGCATGTATTGGGGTTGATTCTCCTGGTATGAAGTTGGGCCCTTTGTTCCATTGAAATCTTTTGCCACTGGTGCCTTGCATATTAAAATTCTTTGAAAGTACGTTTTGCCATAAAAATACCGTTTCTAATGGATCTTTGGTACTATTTCTGATGGGATGACAAAATTCGTAGGTATGTCAATAAATCTAAAAACAGGACCCCGGACATGTAGTACAGAGGTCATACATTACGCATTTCAGCAAAAACCCCTGAAATTTGAAAAGCAAAAAATCGGTTTTTGGCAATTATCTTGGCATCCAGTGGTCCAATTTGAATGAACTTTTTTTTAAAATGAAGCTCTCAATGAGGCGCATCTAACAAAAAAAGTTCTTTCAATTCTGATTACTGGATCAAAGTTATTTAAATAAATAGATTTTGTCATTTTCAGCAAATTAGGTCAAAATTGGCCAAAATCCAGTTATGACCTATATGAAAGATGTCCGGGGTTCTCTAAAAACTACAATTATACCTTATAAAGACAAAATACATGTATTAAAATCCTAAATCATTGATAACAATAAAATCTGTATTTAAATACTTTATTTAGGTTGATAATTTAAGAAATATAATTTACGTACATATTTGGTTATTTGCTTGGTGCAATTTGTGACCTATAATCAAGTTACACATTAAAATTAAATTATCGACTTCAATAAAATTTAAGTATTTAATTTCATTTTTTATATTTTGTCTCATAAGGTGTAATTTTAGTTTTTAGATTTCTTGTACCGTACATCTATGGTCGTTATTTTCAGACACATAGAGCTACCGTATAGTCGCGAAATAACGCCCATGTGCGTTATTAAGGATAATGTCTCAAATTAAACTTAATTTAGGACAAATTTTAAAATTATACCTCTGCGCATTATTTTGCAGCTATTCAGTAATGATTAATCAATTATAGTACAAATATAATTTATTGCTAAAAATTCTTTGCTTTCTTTAGCTCTCTTAATTATGTGTCTTGAATGACCTCATGGACATTATTTACGCATAGATAGGTGCTATATTATTTTAAGGATCAATATTTTGGTAAGTTGAAACCAACATTATAGAATAATTATGAGTTATGATTTCATTATAACCAAGCATTGCCATGAGAATTGATTTCGAGAATCCTTAAAGAGAATGATATGTAAATTGGTTTTTTTTCATCCCATCAGGAACAGTACTGACGATTCATCATGATCGGTATTTTTGCTGTTTTGCCAACTCTAAAAAAATTTTCATCAACAGAAGATCGTGGTCCAATCTTAAAACAAAATAATGCAAGACCCCATATTCATACAGATGTGAGAAAAATTTAGTAAAAAAAACTGAATTAGAGTAATAGATTGGCCTCCCCAAAGCCCAGATCTTAATCCTATAGAAAACCTTTAGGCTAAAGTAAAGAGTCTGTTCATCAAAAACCAAGTCTCAATGATCTTAAAGAGCTTGATGCCGTCAGCTGATCTTTAGCATACATGGTCAGGTTGTTGCTTGCATTAATGCTAAGAGATATCCTATAGCATTAAAATGCGATTAGTTAAATTTTTGTTCAGAAAAAAAAAATTGAATTTTAATTTTCTGTTCAATAAAGAAAACCAAGTTCGGGAGGTTTTTTGTACATAACTTTTGCATATAACTTTTGCATATCTAAATAAAATCATGTGAAATTTTAATCTGTAATATTTTGAGATTAGGGTGTTCAGGATTATAATTCGGTAAATGCCAAATTATGCATCCGGTAAATTGCAAATTATGCGAATTATGCGGACCCCAGGATTAAGGTTAAAAATTTGCTGACCAACCAAATTTCAAGATCTTCTTTAATGCAAGTCAAATTTTATAACCGTCTATGAAACTGTTTTACGTGTTATAAAATTTTATTATATAATTAATATTTTCAAACTCTAATCTTATTGAAAGATTTTATCTCTAATCTAAAAGCACAAAATTTTACTAGAAATTTTTATGTGTGTTCTAATTTTGCCCTTGGTATATACTAAAATTATCTGCAACTTACATTGTACAACCAATAGAATGTATAATCAATAATAGTTACTACATTCGAGGTGTTAAAAATATCAGTATGTGATTTTAGTATGATTTTATCAAACCTTACTATAGAGTTTGCTTAATTATCATGCCTCATAGAATTTAGGGTTAGCTCTACCAGAAATTATGATTAATTCTAGCTGGGTTTTTTAGGGAGTGATGGTACAGTTTGATAAAATCACATCTGTACCATACTGATCTGTGATTCCCTACATTCGGTTTTTAAGTATAGATACTATGATAGTTTAGCCAGCATTATTCACATGACCCTACTCGGAATTAGTCAGCGTTGGAGTATAATATAGGCCGACTTGATAATACACTCTGTAATTTAATTTGTGGAATGACAATTGACCAATAGAAATTCCTTTATACGAGAGAAAAGATAAATTATGTGAGATTATACGGGTTTTTTTAAAAAAGGTGAATTATGCGAATATTATGCCAGATCATAATTCTAAACACTCTATTTGAGATCTACTAAACACGTGACAAAAAATTTGTACTCGGTTTACTTGAACAATTAAAATAGATCTTTTACAAGTAGAAAATTAACACAATGAAAATTTTGGGTAAGGTTCGTGGGGTATGTGCATATATGCAATAGCGGGAATAAAAAGTGAATTTCAAGTTATTCCTTACTATGGAAATAACCAGAAATTTACTTTTTATTCCCACTATTAATATATGCGCTAGAGATGTGACTGCTATTCATTTAAGAAATTTTGATTTTGTAACTAAATGCGTGAGACAAAATTTAGGAATAGAGAGTTTTAGTACAGTTTCAGAGTATTGATATAGTTTCGAGACTTTAGGCAAGTTTTAGCCAAGAAAAAAAGATAATGCCCAGAAATTGGTAATACCAGTTTTAGTTTTAGTCAATCCAAAACTATATAGTTTCGGGCAACATCATTACTTATGTGATCTACATTTATTATTAAAAAGAAAACAGAATAATGTAGATGATATATTCTACTTCAAAAACTTTTGATATTAAGATGCACTTATACGTATAACATTTTAGGTTTTAGCATGATTGCATTACATAGTCACCCTAATTTTATTTTGTAGCAATTAACAAAATCATTATAATGATAATTTTTTCAGGGCCTTCTATTGTTTAAAAATTTTAAAAATATGTTCTCTAAGGGGGCGCCGCCGGCACCCCTACAGACACTTGTAAATTATAAAATTGATATATATTAAAAACTAAAATAGAAAAAACAATTTAATTAAAAAAAATATGAAATTTATTAATTTAAATATATTTAAATATATTTTATATAGCATTAATTTATAAAAATAAAATTTTAAAATTTTTACAACCTTCCTATAGCTTTGCCACAGGTTATCGAAATCAAATGTTACAGAATTTATGAAATAGCTGTAATCGTTTTTTTTTAGCAAGGATATTAGGGCTTTGTCAATATAGCATCTAAAATTTTACAGATCTGGCCTGAATTCAAATCTAAGTGTTGCAAATTTGGGCCCTAATTTTAGATTCAAATTGATGCTTGAACTGGGTCCAGATCTTTAAAAATACCTGCCCGGTCTGAATCATGTGGAATGCTACTTTATAGAGATTTTAATTTTGAATTATACTTAGGCCAGACCAATTTAATTATTTGTTTAACATGACCCCTTCTCCTCTATTTTTTAAAATTTATTTAAGTTCAATACACATTAATAATAATTAATAGTATTTGCATCTCTTTTTTTTTTTTTTTTAACATTCGGCAATCATGCCAATACTTTGTTAGTTTATTATACTCAATTTCTATTTCATATCTATTTCATACATGTATAACAAGTAATCAATTGATCACACCTAATCTACAAGTATTAGCTAACCCGGCTCTTTGCAACAAAAGTCCAAATTACCCATGTTCGAACTGCTATAGTAAACTTCTCCTCCATATTAATTTTTCCTGCAACCGAAAAACTTAATATATTACCGGAAGGCTTTTATATCCTGCTTATTATGATTGCCTCCTTCTTTCTTAATTCTAAATCTTCTTCCCTTAACTTCCCAAGTAGAAAGAAAAACTTTTAACTACTATATGAAAAAAACTTACGATCAAAGAAAAAAATGAAGTTTTAAAGAGAGAAAATACCTATACGAAGACTACAAAAAAAAGCAGATACCACAAAAAACAAAAAAGAAAATAAAGAAAAAAGACAGAAAGAAAAAAGAAGAAAAACAATCTATGATAAACACACTATTATAACCTGTGCCAGGTACAAGTAAAAATTATATAACAAATGCAACATTTGTATATCCCTATTGTAAAACTAAATTAACAATCAATTTCTTTCTGGCTTTCCAATCAACATCCAGTCATATCTACTAGTGCCGTATCTAAAACACATGTTGCAATCCACTAGCCTGTCTGAATTTAGAAAGTAAACAATGCCGATCTTTTGGAGGGGGTAAGCCAAATCCCTACTTTTTTCGAGAAATTTTGGAAGAACGGCAAGGAAGCGGAAAAAAGTAAAAGAGATGACCACTTGCCCAGGTAAGAGAGTGCGGCTTAAGAAAAACGTATGATTTGATGTTTCCCCTGTGTTCTTTTTTGAAGTAACGACCAGATAGCTTTGTCGACGAAGTTGGGCTTTACTGCCCACACCTATACATGCTGGCAAAACCCGGACAAATTCCAAATAATAAAAAAACAATTGCTATTTATAAAAGATTAAATCAAATAAATAATCTTAATATTTTGTAAATATATTATTTATAACTATAAGAATATATATGATTTGTTTAAATAAAGATTATTAATAAAGTTTTTGAGATATTAGTTATACTAGAATTTGGGATTTGGGATTTGGGATGACGGACAAATCCCAAACTATAGTAAGTCGGGATTTTGCCAACATGTATAGCCCACACCACACCAAGATTTTTTATACAAGGGCACCTCCTGCCAGTTATCTTGTATAATAATGCTCTTGGCTTGCATGCCAAACATCCTTTTAGAGGAGTCCCGCAGAAAAAACATTAACCTCTAGACAAACCACTATACAGGTCACAACTCTCCAACAAAAAATTTGTTTTTCCGTTAGTAAAAATTTTGGTTCAGGTGATCGTTAAAAAGAGTTGTAGTATTTGCTTCTCTTTTTTTTTTTTTTTTT
>QKWP01000110.1:395925-408295 GCA_003550325.1 Gigaspora rosea
TTTTTTTTTTTTTTTTTTTTTTTTTTTTTATTTATTAATGTCAAGTACAGAAATAGGATAGTAAGTTACAATTATATCAGGATGATATATAAAAAAAAATACTATATTTAAAATTTCTAACTAATCATCTAATAATCTATGCAATAGAACAAGCCTATCACTTGCAGTTAGGGCTAACCATTAAACTGCTACAGAAAGAAGATGTGACATTTCACCTCATACTTTTCTATTTTAAACTAAAAGGTCTTAAATTTTTAGTTTAAGAAGGCTAGAGGAAACCAAAGTATTTGCTTCTCTTAATTTTTTAAATTTATATAACTAATATATATAAAATCAACCAATAAAATTGCAGTAATTATTATTTTTGTATTTTTTTTTCAATGCCCACCCCCTCTTACAGTTATTTTATATTATGTTAAAAACAAAAAATCAATTTGTTCTGGCTTTAATAGTTTATATTTTAATTTTGCTTAAATTGTATTCAGAATTCTATTTAATTTAGGCTAAAATTTTCGGGGTTACTAAAATGCACCTATGTGTTGAACACTATGTTATACAAAACTATTAGAATAGCTAATCAAAATTTAAGATCAGGTATGATATAAAATTTTGTTTTTTTTGGTTATTTTTTAAAAAAACATTTATAACTTAAAATTTTGCTTATAAAACCACCTTTGGGGCTCTAATAAAAAAAATTCCTTGCTAAATTTTGGTATAAACTATGCTTCCTGTCCCATCCCAGGTCTCACCCTAACTCTAAGGTAATAAAAATTTATTTTTTGTTTTATAAAAGTTTATTTTTTTGTATTTTTTACACGAATTTGCAAATCTAATTTACCTATGGTGTTCAATACCATTGGTCATTTTATAATTACCGAAAATTTTGTCTAAATCATAAAATTATACTTAATTTTGCTCTTCTAGAGTTTTTAATTTTTAACTTAATTCAACCAAAACCAGAAACTCTTTTCAAGGATCCCTCGTACCAAATTTTCCAAGAACTCAGACCTACGAAAACTATGCAGTTAACATATTTATACACAACAAAACTCTACCAAAGCTGCTGTCGGGTACAAAGTTCATTTACTGTATGTTCTGCGACTGAAATAGAGATGAAAAAGAACAGTAGACTTATAAGCGAGGCATCTTGGCGGATTTGGGTGCTATTGAGCAAAGATGTAGCAGAGAAACTCTGGAGCTTTGTCAAGACCTACGGATATGAAAATAGAAGTAGATACTTGGTTAGATATGTTATTCTGTATAGCGTAACTCTTACAACTCCTTTATTTTGGTACTCTTTTCCTGGTTCTGCTTTGAACGTTTTGAAATTTCACAAAAAGTGAGCAATTCGGCGTACTCTCTCCAAAAGATCAGCAGTATTTACTCCTTCCAAATCCGGACGTGTCTACCAAAATGGAATCTTCCACGAGGATATTTGGGTTAATGCTTACCAAATAAACAATGTCTGGTATAATAGAGATCGGAGGGAATACGTGTAAAAATTTTTAAATGTTAGACGTTTTTTCTTTTTCTCTTTCTAGAATACATATAGCATTAGATTAGATTTTTTCTATACAACACTATATAATTTTTAATCCTAATATAGGCAAAAATAGTGTTGTCATGGCTGTCTTTTTTTAGCCGTTTTCTCCTTTTCTCTGTTTTTATATTTTTTTTCGTCTATCCCCTTCCCTTTTATTTCTTGTCCTGTTTTTTCATTTCGTTAGTTTAGCACTCCCTATTTTTTTATCCTTTCTACTTTTTTTCTATTTTGTTAGTAGTTCTTCAACCTAGGAGGCTAGTAGCAGAAGGTTGGGAAAGAAGGCGTTCATGACAGGCTGGTAAGTCAGGTCAGTGATTCGGGGCAGGTAGATCAATGCAAACTGATAAGGCTAATTTACTCTTGGTAGGTCGCACATAGGTACTCGAGTATTTAGGTACTTTATAATAACCGGGTGAGCCACTCTTCGATTTAAACACCAAATGGTGGATATAAAAATTTTTCTTTTGGAAAATTATTATCAATAAAGCATTGAAGCGTGACATAATCGTCAAGTTCAAAAAAAAAAATTTAACTTAATTTAAATTTTAATTTGCTTGGAATTGTATCTAATTTTGCCCAGAATTATATTTAATTTAGCTATTATTTTGTCTAAAATTATTTATTTTAATTTTGCCTTAATTATAATTTTTGCTTTAATTATGTATTTTAATTTTGCCTTAATTATAATTTTTGCTAAATTATTTATTTAAATTTTGTCCAAAATTTAACTTAATTTTGCTTACCTAGAGTTTTAATTTTGCCAGAATTATATTAATTTTTTGCCTAATTTAGATTTAATTTTGCTTGGAATTGCTCCTAATTTTGCTCAGGATTATCTTCAATTCAGCCTAAATTATGAAATTATACTTAATTTAATTTTGTTTAAATTATGTACTTTAATTTGCCCAAACTATTATACTTAATTTTTTTATACAGATTTTTTAATTTTGCCTGGCTAATTTAGATTTTAATCTTGCTGGTAATTGCACCAATTTTGACCAGATCATATTTAGGGTTGTATAACTTATAGTACTAACTTATGTAAGTTAGATTTTAAATTAAAAGAAAAAAAATTTTTAATTTTAAATCAATATCTAAAGGGGCCAACTTTAAAAATATTGGCCAGCATTAGATTAGTATAACATATATAAGTTATGTAAGTTATACTGGTTAGAATTTCTTAATGCTGGCCTGCTTCAACAGCTTAAATATTTGTAACTTATATGACCTAAATGATGAAATTATACTTAATTTTGCCCGAAATTATATTTAATTTTTTGCCTAATTTAGAATTTATTTTTGCTTGGAATTGCATCTAATTTTGGCAAAATTTATTTAATTTAGTCTAAAATTAATTATACTTAATTTTGCCCAGAATTATATTTAATTTAGTCAAAATTAATTATACTTAATTTTGCCCAGAATTATATTTAATTTTTTGGCTAATTTAGTATTTTAATTTTGCTTGGAATTGCACCTAATTTTGCCAAAATTTATTTATTTTAGCCTAAAATTAATTTTAATTTAGCCTAAAACAATTTTTTCCAGAGTTTTTAATTTTGCCTGAAATTATATTTAGTTTTCCCGGAATTACATAATTAAAATTATATTTGCACATGTAATTTAGAATTTTGGCCTGAATTAAGTTTAATTCAGGCCAAAAGTTGAAATAATGCCCCGTGCGTTTATTACTAAAAAATATTTTTTTTGCATCTTTTATATGAATATTGCACACCCTGGCACTATAAGATAAATTATACAGGATAACAATCCTGGATACCCTAGTATACAAATTATTAAATATAAATCTGATGCTGACATTTTTTGATAATTTGATAAGACTGCATAGAGCCAATACATTACAAGATTATCCAATAGTCACCTGTATCTTTAACCAATCAAAATCATAAAATTGATTAATCCCAAATAATAATGCCACTATAATTGATTTTTAAAAAGATCTAGTTTGTCTTTATTAGAGCCAATTTGAAATTTTTTATTAAAAAATTTTGTTTTCAAATAAAATGAATCAAAAACCATTTCACCTTCAATTTTTAATTTTGTGTTTTGAAACTCAAAATAATTTTATCCTCAAGTTTAATTCTGAATTAGTCCAAAAATTAAAATAAATAATTAAATATAGTTATTTTAAAATAAAATATATGTAAAAATGGGCTATATGTAACACCTATACTGTTTAGCAATAAGTTCTTTTTGATATTGTATTTTGAAACTCAAAATAATTTTATCCTCAAGTTTAATTCTGAATTAGTCCAAAAATTAAAATAAATAATTAAATATAGTTATTTTAAAATAAAATATATGTAAAAATGGGCTATTTTAATATGTAACACCTATACTGTTTAGCGATAAGTTCTTTTTGTTATTGTATTATAAAAAAAGACAGAAAAAAATTAGCTTCTAATATAAGAGGTCTTGACAAAAAATTTAGGGGATATCTAAAGTGAAACAGATTTTTATTATATATATTTATCAAATTAATATTAGGGTTAAGATTATCTTAAATTTTAGTTGCAATATATAAGTAAAATTACCTTTCCAACATTTTTAATTAACTACCTAAGTTAGGTTTAGACTGCCGTTGTATTTTTCAGTTTTTTCACATTGTTTTTGCTTTGCCATATGTCACGTGATTCTGCTCCGTTTTAGAACCCCAAGTTAGGGATCCTAATTTTCTGCTGCAACAAACCCCAAATTCTGCCTGCTTTACATTTCAAATTATGCGAATTATGCTATAAATTTTTTTATTAAAATTATGCTACAGATTATGCGGTTCAGATAGAAATATGCGAAATTTATCGTAATAAATTTTTATCGTTATCGCTATTGTAAGTACTGAACCCCATCAGTAACTTACCAATAAAACCACAAAATTTGTGTAATATAAAATTACGAAAAGAGTCGTGTTTACATACCTGCAATCTGGTGACCCAGAAGATCCCTTACTGGCGTACTTCTCGGGAGTTCGTATTTTACAAAACTGTTTTTACGCCAAACAAAAAAATTCCCTGCAAAATTTTAGTATAAGGCCATGCAAAGTTAATTTTTTGCTTTGAATAACCTGTCGACCTTTTTTTTAAATTTCAATCATCCCAATTATTCCATTTTTGCTATTTAATTTTTTCTCCGGTGTTACCCGATGGAGACCTTAATTTTCTGGAATTACCTGATAGAACCGAAAAAAAATTCAAATTTTCTGGGTGTGAACATGAGCATATTAATTTACAGTAGAATAAAAATAAAAATAAAAATAAAAAAAAATCCGACCAACCTACTGAAATTTTGGAACACCATGTTACAAAACGAAAAATTAACTTTGTATCCTAATATATGTTTCTTATTAAATTTTTATACATGTACTTCTTTAACAATATGTTTTATTACTTAACATTCTACCATTATTTGAAATTTCAAATCTGATAATTTTATGAATTTATGTTTCGGACAATCAAATGAGCGTCCAATAGGAACTGGTGGGGAAATTGATAAACCCGATATTATGTGTACTCGATCTTTAATTCCGGCCATTTTATGCGCAGATTATGCTTTATTAATTATGCGAAATTCATCTTGATATGCGAATATAGCTGTCGCATATGCTCTGCAGTAAAATCTGAATTATGCGCATATTATGCTATCGCAGATCCGCGGTATCCCTACCCAAGTTTACAAAAAATTTTTGTAAACAATGAGTCATTAATGGCAGTCTTATATAATATTGAAATTTCCGGTACGTACATAGCAGATTTAAAAATAATTGGCGCTCTGTGTATATATAAAATGCACATAGATTTGTTCGGAGCTATTTAAATTTGTATTGGGTAAGCAGAAAATGCGCGCATAATTTTAAAGTTTGCACTAAGAAAAATTTTAATTTTACAAATCTAGTAATATTATTATTGGCCAGATTACTTGCAAAGAACTTTTAGAATTCAACAAAGACAGATAAAATAAGTAATCCTTTGCAATAATCTCGAAATTTGCTAGAAGCCTAAAATTCATTAAAGATGCTACAGTTTTGATATGCATTATGAATACAATTAAAACAAAATATAAATTGTGATTTAGTGTAATTTATTCGATCACGTGAAATAATTCCGTATGACCAGAAGCATTTCATTTCTTCATGAAACGGAGATTGATAAGAAATACCCTGCTAAAAAAGCAAGTTTAAAACATAGAACCCATTACTTAACAAGATTATTTTTTGCTTTATTTATCATGTTTATTATTAAGGTTAAATATATGTTGAACGAATTATCAAATTAGTACAAAAATTTAGAGCCCAAAATTATAAGTTAGGAATTTAGTTATACAAATACAATTTTATTCAAAATAAATAATAAATAAAGAACTGTTGGTAAGATAATTTCAAAAAGCATTCTACCAGATACCATCAGTATTGGATAACCAGAGCACTCTTCCTTTAAAGATACACCAGTAACCATTAATGATTTTCGTTTGAATTTAGTCCAAAAATAACATAAATCTATTTTCAATAAATTGTATCTAATGATAAATTGAATACACTTATGATAATTAAAATTGACAAGTTTAAACCATTTTTTTTTCACTAAAAGACAACCGAGAATGTATGACATGCGAAATAATTTTTACCATATCATTATTATTTTTTTTTTTTACCTATAACATTTATTATAAACAATTTCGAAAAAAAAGAATGAATTTTAATGTAAATAAGCACAGCAAAGAATGTAAACTAAAAAAAAAAATCAAAAAATTTAAGGTATTCAAAAATAAATGGAAAATATCTTTGTATAATTAGAGATGAGATGTATGTGAACCATTATTCAATGGATGCAAACTTAATAGTGAATCAATCACTAGTCGAAATAAAATTTTGCAAAATCCATAATAATTAAAGTGATTGCAACAAATTAATAACGAATACTTAATATATAACAGATATTATTTAATGCACTCCAAATTACCATTTACAGTTTAAATTTAATTTATCTTCGAATAGCGCGTTGAAGATGTGAGAAACAAATTTGATAATATATATATTAACAATAATAGAGCATATAACGATTTTTTCTACTTTTCCTTGAGCCTCTAATTTCTTATTTATTTCTTCAACCTTTTGTATTAAAGTGCGTATGTCATCTTTAACAGAATCCGGTTTAGTTAGAAAGTATGCATCGAGATCAAGTTCAAATTCTTGATTTGCATATTTTAAAGCAGCAGTCCTCGAGAAACTGACAGGACCTGATATTACATGAATAACTACAGTATTATCTTGCGGTAACGAGTAGGGATGGGTACAGTTACGGTATAGCCGTAGCCGATTCTATTTGGGTGAGTAGCTCAATCAGGAGCCAGAAGCGGCAATTCCCCTAAAATTAGCAATAAAATTGCGCAGGGGTTGCCGAACAGTTTCTGATTTATGTGGAGAGGTAGGTGGGGCGAATTTTGACTGTTATTGATGTTGCTTGTGAGTGAAGAGTGAGAGAGTCTGTGGCGAGTGTATTTATGTGATTTTTAGCTGATGCTTGGTGTAACGCCCGCGCGGGTAATACAAACCAAAAAAGGAATTCTGATTTTGTAAATAAACTAAGTGCGTGAGATAAAAATTTAGGGTTAGGGCCTTAACGTTAGAGGCTATAGGGTTAGAATGGATGCTTAATATAAGTAAAATTTCATTCCCGTCATTTTTAATTGTGCACCAAGATTGATTTAAACATTAGTTTTTGCGTATTTTCGCTTTTTTCTTCTTTTAAGTAACATCACCTGACTGGCGGTCCCTGTGTAACCCGTCTGATCAGCTTATTAGTGTCAATAGATCGACACGGATCAGTCCGATAAACGAAAGATCCCGTAAAGACTATACAATCATCACATTACGTGAAATAATGCATATGTCATTTGTTTACTTGCACTAACAAAAATTGGTCTAAACTAATCTGTAATCTCAATTATCTCAAGAATGACTAAACCAATTTTGATTATCTAGTTGTCGTTAGAATCGGAAAAATTGGCTCTACAACTTTAATTAAAGGATCAAAGAACTTTTACATAGTAAAATAATTGATCGACTATAGTCGGCTATTAACCGGCATGACCGACCGCACTTAGCCGGCTATATGCCAATAGTCAATAATAACCGACCGAAACCGACCGTAACCAACCGAACCCATCCCTAGTAACGAGTCAAGGTCAACAATTTCAAGAAATTGTTCAATGTCACAAACGTCAAGCTTCTTTTTAGCATTGTCATTGCAATATACTAAAATATAATTTCTTTTATGAATGCCAAACAAAATATTTTCACGTCTATAAAGAAAAAAATTTTTATAAGTAATTAAATCATTAATTGCATCCTATTCACCACAGACCTCCGCGCGAAGCAGGACAAGCTTTTCGAGTTACAGACAAACAGAGAAGGACATTCACAGACATTGCATGCCTGTGGCCACGATGCGCTTCCAGTTCTCTGATGTCCCCCTAGTGGCAGCGTAACTTCAGATGCATACATAACAAGAAAATAACTTAGTGATTTTCTCACCTAAAGCCAAGATTAATTTTCTTATGTTTCAGCCCTGTGAGAATGTAGTCAGTGAAATCATTTTTAAGCAACATTATAACTAACTAACAATTTAAGAACATAAATCTAACATATTTATCTGACCTTTGATTTTCCCACGGCTCAGGGGTGGAGATTTTTGATTTCGAGAATTAAATATAAAAGAGGTTCTAAAAAACATCATAAACTTTAGTAAATAAGAACTGCGTTCTTGTTAAGTGCATAATAATATAACCAGTTCGAAATTTGACACTGTTGTAGTAATACTATAATATTTAAATTGTAAGACTAGCTTTTTTCTAATCGGTTTTATCTTTATACACGTAGTTGATAACGATAATCTTTATCAGCGTTTACCAGAATTACAAACACCGATCATTTAATGCAGTTAAGTTGTAGTAACTCCAACTCTAATTCGACCAAACCTACCGGTATGTTACGAATTAATTCTACCAAATAAGATAGCTGCGCAGCATGCGATGCCACGCAGGACCAGTACGATCACGTGTGCCCGGGTAAGGGAAAACCTCTTGGTAATTTACATTCTCTTGAACTCAATCGTTAAAGTGGACTGAATTAAACTTCATACACACCTTCCTTGCACTGTCATTGCAGCAACAGTGCCTAATCACCAAATAAGAGACCCTTGCATTGTCTGAATGGTCATGGAACCCATCAAGGGTTATATTACACGTAAACAAAACAATCAGCTTGGTATGGCCGAGTTGAGGTAAGTATAAATCCAAAAAAATTTTCTAGACTTATGTACATGAGCAATTTCTTTTCTTATAAACAATTGTTCGTAGCAGAGTGAAAACAACACGCTGGGATCAAAAGATCTATAGAACTTATTATAAAATGACTCCAATTTCGTGAAATTTTCCTTTTTTTCGCTAAAAACGTTAATGCCAACTAATTCTTGCACTGAAATAGATAGACATATTCGTAGCACAAATATGAAAGGGCCGTTCGAGAGAGGTAAAATTATGAGCTATAAACGATTTTTAACATATCGCTATTTTTTTTAGACACGTGATCCTGCGATCTGTCAGTGGGTGCGTTGCAACACACATACGCCAAATTATAACAGTCTTCTTTTTAGTAGTTTATTAATATTTTTTCATGAATAACTACATAAGCCCCAAGTGCTTGGTATAATATATACGTACCATCTGGCCATATCAAAAAACTATAATTATCATGAAATGACCATGCTCTTGCTTGTTCCATGATATTGGTGAATCTTTAAAGCCCCAAACACTTAAAGCAACCCAAGGAATATTTAAGTTGTTAAATTGATCGCTATAATGAAATTCATAAACAAAGACAATAATTAGTTAGCGACTGAATAATGTTGCTAAATAAAAAGATTAATACATACAAGATAGATTTAAATAGAAACAAAATTATTGATGAAGGAATAAATCCAGTACAGCATAATAGTGATCCGTTACCACTTAAATGTGGAGTAGGAGTAGTATAAATGGATATATAAGGATCAACATTATCTTGCAATCTAATCCTGAGATCATAAGTTGTAAAGAGAAATACACAATTAGATAGTGTAGCAGTTGATGCTGAAATTTAGACCTGCTTTAAATTGGCACTTGTTTTTTCCCATAGGGGTTTAGGATTGAGTTGTTAATGAAAGTTTACAGTGGGCTTTAGGGATTAATTAATTTTCCCCACCAGTTCCTATTGGACGAAGGGAAACCCGTCTTTAGCTTAGAAATTTGATTCGATCAATTAACGAAAGCACAGTTGAAAAAGTATATAGGTCTAATAGAACGTATACTCTACTAAAATTTTGCAAAGGTTTTTTTTGTTAATTTGATTGGTAAACGAAGGGTGGCATAGTCTAACTGGTGGGGGAAATTAGGGAACCCGGGTTTTAGTAGGTATTATAGATCTAGATGGAAGATTTAAATTTCAGAATCACCCAATTTCTGTATAAACCGTCACAAATAATTTCATTCAAAATATTATATTATTTCTATTTCCAATAATTCGGATAAATCATATTAAAGAACTATCAGTTGTGCAGTCTTACAACGATTACCTTTGCGTTCGAAGCGAGGCCACTCCAAACCAATCATAAATTTCTACAATATCATATCTCCAATGATCATCCTGAGATGCAGTCTTTATGACCTCCATGTCCGGGAAAATAATATCATTCAACTTCTCAAAGTTCAATTCAATTGTGAATTTCTTGGCATTAAATGTTGGTGGAAATGTTATTTTCTGTGTTTCTTGCGTTACTATTTATTTTTTTTTTACACATTAGAAGACAACAGAAACGATGCAAATCATAAAACACATATTGTTGAAATTAATACCAGAATCTACATAAGAAATAAGAAATGGATCAATGTATTATCAAAACACCATTTAATACGTTCGAAACCCTTCTTTCCAGGAATTATCGACTTTTCAAGTAAATTAATCTGTACGACTAAAAAGTATGTGTAAAATACTTGACAAGACATGCATTTTGTAGAATGAGAGGTATAAGAATGTTACCAAGTCGTTGTCTATCTGGCCCAAATTTTGCAGGTTTCCCAGGTAATCCAAGCTGTTCATAAGTATCTTTAGTTAAATTAGAATAAGAGTCCCTATTTAGATAAAGGTTGAATATTTATTTACAATATATTTCAATGATAATGCAAGCGTCATTAGTTATGATTAACTGAAATAATGACCTGATCCGTCAAGAGCGATAACATTTGATACATCAATTCCTTCACCTAAACTTTGGGCGACAACACGTCCTTTTATGAAGTAGAAAAAGACAAATAAGGACTATCTCGAGCGCGTAAAAACTTTAAGTATAGATATAATCTCCTTACCTTTTTGTAAATAATCTTGTATAAAAGAACGTTCGATAAAGTAAGATAAAGGAATGTCTACTTTATAATAAAAGGCTTCTTTTAAAAACTTGTTTTCCTGTTGAGGCGATAAAAGAGTAGGAAATAAAATCTCAAGGCGATGGTTACCGGTAAGAGGATGTTCCTCAATGATTTGCACATGCCGTGACTTTGGAGATGCAGTAGAAGAAGAAGAAACATAAAGTTTCGATTGAACATGGTCAAAAAGGCCATTTACATTAAGATTTGATTTGATTATACTCAAGACATATATGACCGTATGATATGTGATTATCAGTTATCATTTATATCATATTACAACCAATCAAAAATTTGTGTTCGCTACATCTGATTCCAAATTTTGATTGGCTAATAATAATATCAAAAGGCATAGGCAGGCGCATGGCTTGTTCAGAAATACAAATGCTTTCTTGCGAGCAAGTTCAAGTTGAAGTAAGAAGTTAAACTGACAAGAATCTTGTCTTCAAAGATAACCTTTCGTTTCACTTTATAATATATAGTGCTAGCATGTAGTTCTTTACATTTCACAATTTATAATGTTTTTAGCGAAGTTCTTTTATTAACTAATTTAACTTTTCCAAACCACATTTATTCCGAGAAAAATCCCGGTTTAAGCATTTTTTAGATCTTCGAGACTATGTTGGCTTCCTTTGAAAATTTCTTCAAAAAAGTTCTAATGCTTTGAGAAATTCTGTTGCTCAAAAACATTCGTACGCTTCCTGTCTCAAATTCTCGAGAGTACTATTGCCCTGCACTGAAGTATTTGGAATTTATCATTTCAGGTGAATAAAGCGATGATATTGTAATTTCAAGTGAATTTTTGAATGCGTCTATATTATCTTGAAGACTTGAAAAAATTTCACTATTTTAAATGTTTTAATAGGATCATGTCGACTCGAAGTTTCATTTGTTTAAAGTACAGTAAAACCTTCATAAGTGCACATTCTTGGGACCGAACTTTAACGACGTACTTGGAGAGCAATAAGAAAAAAGTATTTATGGAGGTCATGTTTTTATTTGGGCCCGAATTTAAGCGTGCATCGAGAGAGGGTGTGCACTTATAGAGATTTCACTGTACTGAGAATTATTATTCTGTGTAATTGGCATGATCGTTGTTCAATATATTGAAATAATGTATATTGCTATTATTTATTTGTTTTAAATAAAGATAAAGTCGAGTTTTAAAAATAGTAGAATAATAGTTGAGGAATTTTTTTATTTTTTAATTAAATGGGGCCCTGGTTTTTTTTCTGTGGTTGAGTTTGTGTACATTTGAATTATCGTGATTTCTACCATTAACAGTTAAGTTATTGTAAAAATTCTCTTGCAAAATTTGCTCATTATTCCAGTGACATGGAGTGTGTGATTAATGTT
>QKWP01000110.1:409261-420504 GCA_003550325.1 Gigaspora rosea
TCATCTTAATGAATCTGCATTTTTTGTTAATGAAGATGTAATAGTAGAGTACCAAAGATTAGAAAATATAGCTAGAACAAACCCCACTCCACTTCCATAATATTAAATAATAGAAATTATTTAACTATACAATTCTAATCTTATCAATTTAATACATTAAATCTATTCTGCTTAACATAAAACTTGAGATTAACAAACCAAGTAAACACAGCTTACAAACGTTATTACTTTAATTATCTCATACACTTATACAAATTTACCTGTAATAAAATAAAATAAATATTATTTTCACTAGTCATTAAATTTATTTTATAGTATGCTTAATCTGAAATGTTTATATAATAACAAAAATTTTAAAATTTTCTAGTATACCAAAATTTAAAACAAAATAATTATATGTTATTACATCAATCAACCAATCAAGTTTCATTAATCCTGTAATATATTTAAAAATTGACAACAAACTATTATATAAGCATGTGACATAATTATATCTGCATCTGTCCCGTGGATACTAGAAAAAATAATAGCTAGTTGTTTATAAATAACTTATAGCATTTAACAGTACAAAACAGATTAAGGCTCAGTATGACAAATCAAAAGATTCGATCATCGATTCTAAAACGATTTTAGGGATTCGATCATCGATTCTAATTTTTAGAATCGATTTACAGCCCTAGTGGTGCGTCTGGTCTGGTGTGGGTCCCTAAAAGTCCAGGGTCGAACTAGTTAAGAAACTGGTTCACCCCCTTGTCAAAAAAAATGTGAACGAGTATTATAATCACATTTAGATCGACGCAAATTTGATATGTGTCCGCATTACATTGGGTGTGGAATGAGGCGAAGCAGGGATGTGAATGCATATCGGGATCATCGCATGTTACATCTTCGCATGCCTGTGCAACGCTTTGCTTATGAAATTTTTACTGATTAGTTGAACTACTTACCTAAGATTAGGGTGTCCAGGATTATGCGATGCGTTTAGGTAAATTATGCGGGCGAAATGGGGTCAATTATGCGACAGATGCGAAATAAATTTAAAATTATGCGAAGAAAATAGGCGATTATGCGATTTAATCTTATGACTTTCTCCCTCCTCTTCTTCTGTATCTTCAATGACCGCACGCCGAGCCAGCGCATTTGAATTTTATTGTAGATTTAGTGAAAGAATTAAAACCTGAAATTATTATTTACGAAAATACTACTTTTCTTTATGCCGGATAATTCAACTTAAACTTATTATCCAATTTTAGTCCACATAATTGCTCGTGTATAGTAAAGATTCATAACTTGAATAATCTATTTCAAATATCTAAGTTTATAAATATTTATTTTTACTTATATACACTCATATAATAAAATTAAATAAAATGAATTCAAATATCTTGATACCTAATGCCTTATCTATTTTAATTGGTGTAAATAAAACGAAGTTAATGAAGTTGTACGAATTTAACGAATTAAAATCTTCGCAAATTAATTTAGGAAATGAATACTTAATTGATTAAAATAAATATTCGATAACTAGTGGGATTATATTTTTGTGTGGACTCTAGATTTTTAATATATAATAAATCATGAATCGATTTCGATCAACCACCAACAAACATAATAAGTTACCGGCATTTTACAGACGATTAATTCACAGACAAGTTCATTTGATAGACAGTATATTTCACAAACAGCTCATTTCATAAGTTTTCTTTTAATAAATTGCACTAACCTTAAGAATATGCCTTTTATTCCAACAATAATGACCATAATTACTTTGCATGTGAATTGAGTTGTCGTAAAAATATACTATCCATGAAATAAACGTGTCTTTGAATTAATAATTGGTAAAATAATTTTCTGTAAATTAATTATAAGTGATAATCGGTGAAATAATACAGACCCATAATGAATAATGAACAATAATATTAGTGAATAGATCAAATATCTATAAGATATTTGGAGCCGCTTCCGCGGCCTAAACCATCTTACTTACCCATTGATTTATATTACCATACCAACATTTTTTTTACCTACTACTATATAAGATAATTTATATCAACCAGTTTCGTCTATTATCAATTAAAACCTCAAATGCGAAACGATAAAATTAATGAAAAGTATGAACAGATGAAAGGTGACAAAATGGGAAAAGGTGTGAAACTGACAAAATGTGCAAAACTGACAAAAGCTAGCAAAACTAATGCATTCAAAAATATGTCCAGGTTTACATGATAATGAGTTACGTAAATTGTTTATTTGTGTAAGATAAAATGAAGCTTATAGAACAGGATTCAATAAACTACTTAACTGATACATTATTAATATTTAATCTAATATATTAAAAAGATACGTTATAAATAGTGAATCAATTTTACGATATAAATGCGATTTTTGTATTATTCGACAACTGACTATATTATTGCTAAGAAAAAAATAATATAGTTTAAAAAATATAAATGCTCCAAGATTGTATACTATCACGTAATGCTTTATCATTTTATTCGAATTATTTTAGAAATATGAAAATACAAATTTGCATCTATACATAATAATTAAAACAGCGGCGAAACTGCCTGCATGATCATATTCTCATATTCTGGTTTTCCTATATAAAATTAGATGGGATAAGTTATAGTTATTGTATGGGTTGTAGAAAATAACTAAATTTGACCTGGGTCATATGGCCGAAGGCCATGTGACACGGGTTAATCCACGCAAATTTAGTCATTTATACAATCCCATATAATAACTATATTATTGTATGGGTCTGACGTAACAACCCGTGCGTCACCTTCACATCAATAAAAGCCAGTTTTAATATTACTGGCATGAAATATTAAATACACACATTATATAACAGCGCAAATAAAAAAAAATATATCTATGATTTAAATTATAAATTCTTTCGTGCAAAATATCAAACAATTAAATCAAAGTTCAGGCATAAAACTAATAAAATAAAAAAACCACAATAATTTTTTTTTCTAAAAAAAAAGACTAAATCTAATCTAAAAGCAAAACACAACTACGCATAGAAATTTTTGAAAATTCAATAACATAACCTCGTTCTGTGAAAATTATATAAAGAAAGTAAAACAAAATAACATATGACTCGGTATAATTAGAATTTAAAGAAAGCAAAAACTTAATAACGTGCAATCCGCCCAAAAAAGAATTTTAATAAAATACGAATCTGTCTAATAAAGAATTTAAAGAAAGCAAAGATTAAAGGCGAAGATTTAATAATGTATGACTATACAATAAAATTTAAAAAAAAACCCCCAATAAATAAAGAGTTTTAAAGAATAAAAGCGAAGATCTAATAATGTATGACTTATCCAATAAAAATTTAATAAAAATCCAACAATAATGCAATTATATTTAATAAGAATTTAAAGAAATGAAGTCCTAATAATCTATCCAAGACAATTTAAAAAAGCGAAAACAAAATAATGCCGACATTATCCAATAAAAATTTAAAAAGACCTAATGACGCGAATATCCTAATATTTTTAAAATGTAAACAACTTTAATAATAACAGATAATAAAAATAATTAATTAAATCGGTACGCTTTCATATTTTTATCAAATATAAAAGTGTTCTGATTTAGTTATTTTTTAAACATGTGCCAATAAATGAGTGAAAAAAGCACGGGTTGTTACATAAGACCCGTACAATAAAGTGCGCATTAATGCACATGATTGAGGAATCATGCGCATGCATAAAACCTGTCTTTAATCAATACACAAATTAAAATTTTTTTTATAATTATATTTTACCCTATTATCTTATATTATATCCTAAGTTAGCAGGATACCTCCGTTTATCAATTTTATAATTCGGGTATCCGGATAACCTAACGGTTAACCGGTTATTGTACTCTAGGGTACGACCACTATTTTTGATACTCCTGCACTTACTTTTTTGATACTCCTAAATGTACCCCAAAAATTTTATTACTTTTTTGAGACACGGCGATTTTAAAAAAGTCACGTGACCACCGCGATTAAAATCGACCAATGGAATTGCAGGTAAGATTCTAATAAAAGGCTTAAAGTTATTTTAATCGGAATTAATTTTTTTATTATGTCATTATTATTTAAGAGTTGCAGAGATGAAAATTACCATTCCAATAGTAGTAAACACATCAAAATTGGCTTAGTGTATCACGAGATATGAGTAAAAAAATTTTCGCGAATTTTTAAAGTTTTTTTAAAAAAACTAAAAATTCGCGAAATTTTTTTTACTCATATCTTGTGATACACTAAGATGTGTTTACTACTATTGGAATGGTTCACTCACTACGATATACAATATCACGTGTAGTTGGCCTGTTTTATTATTGGCTGGTCCAAATTATGTAGTACAATATTATTAGATTACATGTGATTTTATATATATATAGGGTAGCTTCTCTTACTTATTCTTTAGGCCGTTTTATTTTGGCTGCAGTTCGCGCTGTAATAATAACGTCCCGTTATGACAGAAGCTTTTAATAACGTTACAAGTCACACTTTTATTCGTAATAACGATGAAAATGAAAATGCCAACCTCCCGGAAGAAACCAATTTCCAAGAAAATGAACCCGTTGACACATTGCATGAACGTCTATCAGACGCGTCAGATTCACTTGGACAAGAGAGCTTGTTGGAATTTGATGAAGTGGAACAATTGGAAACGAACATACCAGGCTTTTGGTGTCCGACGGGAGAAATGTGTAAGCACCCCACAAAAATTCACAAGGATAATACGCTATCTAAAGAACAAAGAGCAGCAATTCTTAGACGAGAACCTAGAAACTCTAGTATTAAATACTCACCACCATCTATGGACAAAAGAATGTGGAAGCTATTGTCTCCTCAATCTAGAGAATTAGATAAAGTCATGGCAAAAATATCGTATAGGACATCAGCAGTACTTCGCCCACTTGATAACGTACTTAGGGCAGTATATCAATCTAAACCCCCTGACAGTGACAATTCAGCATTGCAAGCATGGGAAGATATTGAATCATCGCTCACTAATACGCGATCATTACTTCTTGATGCACTATCTTTCATCAATGATTCGAGACGACAACAAGTCCTTAAAACTATTTCACCAAACTATCAGAACCCCTTGGATACTGATGAAGTATTTGGGGAAGATCTTAAAGATCTGGTTGAAAGGGAGAATGCCACCAACAAGTTTATTAACGAAGCTCTCAGGAATAAGGCTCGTGCTTCGAATCGAAGCAACACTAGTAATTTTAAAAGGCCAACTCCACATATAATAGAAATAACACAAAACGGACAAATTATTGGTTTCATAAGAGATCCTTTAATAATAACAATAATCAGGGAAACGGGCAATGGGGCGTTCAGGCAAGCACATCTGGGCGCCAGGTACAGAACTCTCAGTAACTCAAAACACGTCCATGGTTGGAGGAAGGTTGACCCGACATACAGATGTATGGGAACAAACGTTGGGATGTTCATGGGTAACAACTATACTATCAGAAGGTTATACTCCCGAATGGATACGTTTACCCTTTACGAAAACAAAAGTTACAACAGACATTAATAACAAAAGGACAAGACAACAAATTAATCGGACACGAAATACAAATAATGATTCAAAAAGGTGTAGTGAAAGAAATTTCAAAAGAAGACCAATACTTCTTATCAAACATTTTTTAATACCCAAAAAAGACGGCGGCTCTCGAGTGGTTATAGATCTACGAAAAATAAATTCTTATGTACGTTTCATTCATTTCAAGATGGAAACGATCGAGCATGTAAAAACCATAGTGCAAAGAAACGATTATTTTACATCAGTAGATATAATGGATGCCTTTTGGCATATACCTTTATCATTGGATGCTCAGCCCTACTTTACCTTCGAATTCAACAAACGCCGATTCCAATTCACTTGCTTACCTTTTGGGCTGACGAGCAGTCCCAGAGTGTTTACAAAGATTTTGAAACCGGTGATTGCATGGGCACGATCCAAAGGGATAAGGTTGATAGCATATTTGGACGACATACTGATATGTGCACAAACCAAAAAAGAAGCTATTATGCATACAAAAACAGTGATGGAAAAGTTGGAGAACCTCGGATTCATAATCAATCAAAAGAAGTCGGTGTTATTGCCTACGCAGGAAATAAAATATCTAGGATTCAATATAAATTCCAAGAAAATGACGATTGCACTTCCCAAGTCAAAAATAATGGATATTCGCAGAGAATGCAAAACATTGCTAAGGAAGCAACATATCCACATAAGAAAACTCGCAGCATTAATTGGAAAACTCTCAGCGGCTACTGGCGCGGTATTTCCAGCCCGATTAAAAATGAGAGATTTGTTAAGAGACAAAAATATGGCTCTAAAAAAGAATGGTTGGGATTCTTTTCTTACTTTAACTCCAGAGAGTCAGTTGCAACTAAAATGGTGGATCGAGTACCTCCCAGACTTGAACGGAGTAAGCTTGATACCAGAGATACCCATGACCGTAATTTACACAGACGCTTCATCTCTGGGATGGGGGATAACAAGAGAACCTTGGATTCTATCCGGACATTGGGATCACGAACAAAAGAAACTCCACATAAACGTGCTAGAATTAACAGCGATTCACTATGCCTTCAAGGCCTTCAAGGACCTAAAAGATCAAATGGTGATAGTATGCACGGACATTATGACATGTGTATCACACCTGAACAATCAAGGAGGCACAGTCTCACCACAGCTCAGTCGGATAACAGAAAAAATTTGGAATTTGTGTCTAACGAGAAACTTAAAAATATTAGCTCAACATATTCCAGGAAGTCAGAATATTCTGGCAGATTGGGCATCGAGAAGACCATACGATCGACACGACTGGATGATCAAACCACGCATATTCGACAAGATTCAAAAGATATGGGCCCCTTTCAAGTAGATCTGTTTGCGAGTCAGATCAATACCTTGCTCCCGATATATTTCTCCAGGTTTCCAGATCCGAATTGTCAGGCAGTGGATGCTCTGGTACAATGTTGGACGACCCTATTGAGTTGGGCGAATCCACCATGGATAATGATACACAAGGTCTTATCCAAAGTGATTCGCGACAAGCAACGATAGCCCTAGTAGTACCGTATTGGCCATCGGCAACATGGTTTCCAATACTACTGGATTTATTAATAGATCTACCGATTTTATTAACGGACCCAAGACCATTCTTGCCAAGACGGATCAGCAATCAACAACCAATTCGCAATCACAAGTGGAATGTGTTCGTTTGTCTTATCTCAGGGAAAACTACAAAAAGAAAGGTTTTTCAGATAAAGCTATTAAACTGTTGGAAGAAGCAACTATGGAGACATCCAATGCCACAATCAGTTCCTCGATTAAGAGATGGTTGGTTTGGTGCGAAGAAGCAAGTATGGATCCCGTACAATGTCCTATAAATAACATTATAGAATTTTTAGTAGATATGTGCGAAAAAGGATTAGCATATAATACAATTGCAGGATATCGTTCCGCAATAAGTGAAGTGCATGATTCCATTAACAGTAAAAGAATCGGCTGTCATCCTGATATTGCTCGAACTATGATATCCATTATAAGAAGAATCCACCCCAGACGCCCCTGATGAAGTGATAGATATTGTGCCATGTTTAGACTACATTACATCACTTGGGGAGAATGATGCCATGTCCATTTCGAATCTTGCGAAAAAAACTGCATTTCTCTTAGCTTTGACCTCAGCATCTAGACCCAGTGATTTACATAGAATATCTATCCGATCGATGACGGCCACTAAGGATGGATATGTCTTACAAATTCAAAAACCTAAGGAGCATAATATTTCTATAGCTCATGGGGGCAAAAAATCGTCAAAAAAGTCAATAGCGATCGGTTTTTACAAGGAAGAACCAGCAATATGCCCTGCTTCTGTCTTTTCGACGCTGCTAAACCGCACTAGTGAATGGAGGTTAAGGGCAGAAGGTGAAGATAAGCCCTTTCTTTCCTTAGTACCACCACATAACGCAGTTTCAGTCGACACGATTTCAAGATGGATCAAAAGTATACTCACAATGGCGAACCCTACAGCAAAAGCTAAAGATCCCAGAGCAATTTCGGCAAATTTAGCGCAGGAATCTGGAGCAGACATTTCATCAATAGTAACGTTCGGAAACTGTTCTTCTAATGAGGTGTACCAAAAATTTTATCAGAGGGGAATTAGAAGGATGTTAGAAAAAAATAATTTTCCAGTTAGAATATTAGATCAAGCAAGACAAAAGTAAATTAATACTCCACAATCTACACGTGATATTGTATATCGTAGTGAGTGAAGTTCATTTACATGAATGATCGAGTATAATGAAGATCCTTCGTAAATGGACGAACGAACGAGGATATACAATATCTCGCGCTCCCACCCTAATTAGTAGTAGAATTACCCCTCCCTCTAGATTAGATTAGTAAATGAGCCAAAACAGTAACGGCCTAAAGAATAAGTAAGAGAAGCTACCTATATATATATAAAATCACATGTAATCTAATAATATTGTACTTGGATCAGCCAATAATAAAACAGGCCAACTACACGTGATATTGTATATCTTCGTTCGTTCGTCCATTTACGAATGATCTTCATTATACTCGATCATTCATGTAATTTTCATCTCTGCAACTCTTATTAGAAATTCAAATAATAATGACATAATAAAAAAATTAGTTCCGATTAAAAAAAACTTTTAAACCTTTTATTAAAATCTTACCTGCAATTCCATTGGTCGATTTTAATCGCGGTGGTCACGTGATTTTTTAAAATCACCATGTCTCAAAAAAGTAATAAAATTTTTTGGGGTACATTTAGGAGTATCAAAAAAGTAAGTGCAGGGGTATCAAAAACGTAAGATTTGCATCGCCGTGTCTCAAAAAAGTAATAAAATTTTTGGGTACATTTAGGAGTATCAAAAAAGTAAGTGCAGGAGTATCAAAAACGTAAGATTTGTGTCTCTAAGAACTGTCATGGATTTTCCGCAAGGCATGTTATTGTTATTGACACGTTGATCACCAATAAAAATTGATGAGTAAAAACGTCATAACAAACGTGATCATCATAACAAATGTCATAACATCATAAATATAGTGTGTTTACCGAATTTTTTATTTTTCACGCTTTTAGATCGCTTCTTATTCTCTCCGTGACGTCCAGCTTTTTTGACTTCCTCTGTTTCAAAGTCTACTGGCTCCGTATGAGGAGCCAGTTACGATTCTTCCTTGATTTAAGCAGCGAAAAAAACTGGACAGAGAGGTTTTTGTAAAGCGATCTAAGAAGAGCCAAGCTTCGTGAAAAACAAGCTTGTTGAACAACAAGCTTCGTTGAAGAACAACCGGCTCCTAGTACGGGAAGTGCGGGAGAGAACTTGGTTGGGGTATAATACGAGTTGGTGCTAACCAACAATTTAAGGTAAAAACAGGTACTATACTTGATCACCTACGGTAAGTTTTCTTCTTGCGAAGGTGTCCTTTATTTTGTTAGTACCGAAACTCTATTATACCTTCCCAACCAAAGAGACACACCTCTACGTGGTGGTTGGGATGAGTAAGAGAAATAATCACTGAAACTAAGTGTCTCTAAAACTTTTATTAAATTCGTTATTTGTATATTTTGTTTAGTGCATAGAAGTTTATAATTACATGTTTAAAAATTTTTTTATTATTATATTTTCGATTTATTTGATAGAATACTGTAATAAATTTAATAAAATTTAATAAAATTTAATAAAATTTAATAAAAAATTTAATAAATTGAATTTTATCTAATGTGTTCATAAATGCAAAAAAAAAAAAACGTAGTTTGATATATTTTAAAATATCAGTATCAGTATGAGATAAACAATATGAGATAAACACTAAGGAGACAAATCAAAATTCCGTGTAAAAAAAACAAATGGAGTATTAGTTTACACAAGCTCTTGCACGTCGGTTTTCTGAGCCAAGTTCATACGATTGTGTGCTACGGATTTATCAGTTATTGATTATTTTAACATACTATGAACATGATATTTCATTTGTTTTAGTGCTCTACCAAAAATTTTACCTTACTGATTATATACAGTACTATATAACTATCTAACTATTAAATGCTGCTTGATCAACATAACCAGGCTCAGTATACTTATTTATGTTTTTCTATCTATTTTTTGTAGCAAAGTCATCCAAGCTATTATATACTATACATATACGTATATAATAACTTGCATAACTTTAATCCAAGTTAATTATTTTTTTATTTAACGCTAATTTAATTCATTATTCACTAGATATACCGAAAGTATTACTTAACGCTAAGTATTTTTTTTTTGCCTAGCTAAGTATTTTTTTTTGTCCGTTCCGTGTATAGATAACAATTATTAATACTTTATTCTTTTTACAGGTAAATGGTGTTTGAGTGGTTTGCATTTACTATAATTGTGTCATTATTTTTTAATTAATATTAAGGTTTACAAAAGAATTTTGTAATTGAACAAGTGACAATCGTGACTTTGATCAATTAATTCAACAAACACAACTTAATGCATCACGTTTAAAGACATCATTGAATGGATACCCTGGATATATACATGTTGGCAAAACCTATAGGATTTGGGATTGGGCTATGGACAAACCCGAACAAATAGGTTTGTCCACCTATATTTAAAAATCCCATATGGCAAAACTAGACAAATCACAATCCCAAATCCCAAATCCCAAACTTATCCCAAATCCCAAACCTATCCCAAATCCCAAACCTGTCCCAAATCCCAATCCCAAATCCCAATCCCAAATCCCAATCCCAAATTCCAAATCCCAAATCCCAATCCCAAATCCCAATTCCAAATCCTAATTCCAAATTCCAAATTTAAAATTTAAAATTAAAATTCTAATTTAAATTCTAATTTTGCTATCCGCACCATAGTTACACAAAATTTTCTATTTTTAGAATTCAAATAATATATGCACTTATGTTACACAAAGACCTAGTGCATTGTTTTGCAAAAATAATTTTTGGTTACATGCTGCTAATATCGTATAACATTATACAAGTCTAATTTTGGTAACCTAATCCTGGGTCGGCCAGCATTAAGCTTAATGCTGGTGGCGGGTTAGACATAATTCTGGCCCATCCTAACCCTAAATCTAGGACATATGCATCTAGTATATCTAGTATATGTACAGTGATTGGCTAGATTTAGTGTTAGGGTGGGCTGGAATTATGTCTAACCCCGTCGG
>QKWP01000110.1:429481-442259 GCA_003550325.1 Gigaspora rosea
AGTATAAAAGTTATTGTCACTGCTATAAATGCATAAATTCGAAATAATAAAGAATTTAATCTAATTTTTTTATTTATTTTCTTTTTATTTCTTCTAGAATTATCCCCTTATCATTCTAACTACACCATAAAATGCCCTATACACATTCACATCATGTTTTGCAGAGGTTTCTAAAAAGTCACATTTGAGTCTTCTTGCCGTATTCATCCCTTCTTCTCTTGAAACTTCACGTTCAGTTATTTTGTCATATTTATTACCAACAAGCATAATTGGAATATGCTCAGCATCTTTTATGCGTGTAACTAAATTTAATAAAACAGAGTAGAGTAAATATTTGTTTTAATGATGGTACGTGTATACAATTCGCAATAATTTTGGGTTACAGTACGATTCCCCAAAGTAATTTCCCTGACAGGCCAATTACCCGACATTTAAAAATGTATCAGTATAGCGAAACTAATCAAAATGCTGACCCTAACCCATATTTTCTTGAAACACAACAGTTAAATTGAACAGAATCAAACTTCATACTGTAATTTGTTGAATGATCAAATGATTATGGTTAATCTCACAATCTCTTGAAACACAAACATTAAAGTGAACAGAATCAAACTTCATACTTACTGTTGACCTTTATTGAACGAACCCTACGTGTTGGTAAATGTCCTATGGAGAAATATCTTTTGGGAAAGCGACAAGCTTATTCACTTCTCAATGCTATATTGCACAAGCTTTTTCAAATATTGTATGGGTCTTGAAAGCCCTCAAGAATTAAAGCAAATAGATTCATATAAAATAATGAAAAAAAAGCGCTTGAATTTAGAGAATGAGTGTTTTAACAGCAAAAGGGTTATATAGTCGTACGATTTTCTGAAAGTTATTCACCGACACTTATTCGACATCACACAGAATGACAACTACCGGTACTCAACTCTATGTGATGTTGGCTAAATGTCCTGTTCGGCGACATCTATACAAAAGACTGTAGCAGTATATCATACCTATCATACCGGGTCTTTTAATATTTATACCCGATTTATATACCCGGGTCTTTTAATTTTATGATTTATTTATAGACCCGGGTCTTTTACATTTCCTCAAATTTTGACCCACATAATAGACCCGGGTATAATACCTGAGGGATCTACTATCAAGGGGGATCTTGTATACGCTGATTTACGGTAAGTTCGTGAGATAAAAATTTAGGGTTAGGACCTTAACGTTAGAGGCTATAGGGTTAGAGTGATGTTTAATATAAGTAAAATTTCATTTCCGTCATTTTTAATTAGTGCACCAAGATCGATTTAACATTAGTTTTTGCATATTTTCGCTTTTTTCTTCTTTTACGCGTGTTCTAATTCTTCGTCGGGCTGATCCGGAATAGTCAAAATTTGCACTCTCCGATTGGCTATTTCCTCTCCAGGAGCTTGTATTACCCGCGCTAAATAAGTGGATGCCACTGACAGATCGCAGGATCACGTGTCGAAAAAAATAGCGATATGTTAAAAAATCGTTTATAGCTCATAATTTTACCTCTCTCAAACAGCCCTATTTGTCTACGAATATGTCTATCTATTTCAGTGCAAGAATTAGTTAGCATTAACGTTTTTAGCGAAAAAAAAGGAAAATTTCACGAAATTGGAGTCATTTTATAATAAGTTCTATAGTCTTTTGATCCCAGCGTATTGTTTTCACTCTGCTACAAACAATTGTTTATAAGAAAAGAAATTGCTCATATACATAAGTCTAGAAAATTTTTTTGGATTTATACTTACCTCAACTCGGCCATACCAAGCTGATTGTTTTGTTTATGTGTAATATAACCCCTGATGGGTTCCATGACCATTCAGACAATGCAAGAGTCTCTTATTTGGTGATTAGACACTGTTGCTGCAATGACAGTGCAAGGAAGGTGTGCATGAAGTTTAATTCAGTCCACTTTAACGATTGAGTTCAAAAGAATGTAAATTACCAAAAAGTTTTCCCTTACCCGGGCACACATGATCGTACTGGTCCTGCGTGGCATCGCATGCTGCGCAGCTATCTTATTTGGTAGAATTAATTCGTAACATACTGGTAGGTTTGGTCGAATTAGAGTTGGAGTTACTACAACTTAACTGCATTAAATGATCGGCGTTTGTAATTCTGGTAAATGCTAATAAAGATTATAATTATCAACTACGTGTATAAAGATAAAACCGATTAGAAAAAAGCTAGTCTTACAATTTAAATATTACAGTATTACTACAATAGTATCAAATTTCGAACTGGTTATATTATTATGCACTTAACAAGAACGTAATTCTTATTTACTAAAGTTTATAATGTTTTTTAGAACCTCTTTTATATCTAATTCTCGAAATCAAAAATTTCCACCCCTGAGCCGTGGGAAAATTAAAGGTCAGATAAATATGTTAGATTTATGTTCTTAAATTGTTAGTTAGTTATAATGTTGCTTAAAAATAATTTCATTGACTATGTTCTCACAGGGCTGAAACATAAGAAAATTAATTTTGACTTTAGGTGAGTAAATCACTAAGTTATTTTCTTGTTATGTATGCATCTGAAGTTACGCTGCCACTAGGGGGACATTAGAGAACTGGAAGCGCACCGTGGCCACAGGCATGCAATGTCTGTGAACGTCCTTCTCTGTTTGTCTGTAACTCGAAAAGCTTGTCCTGCTTCGCGCGGAGGTCTGTGGTGAATAGAATGCAATTAATGATTTAATTACTTATAAAAATTTTTTTCTTTATAGATGTGAAAATATTTTGTTTGGCATTTATGAAAGAAATTATATTTTAGTATATTGCAATGACAATGCTAAAAAGAAGCTTGACGTTTGTGACATTGAACAATTTCTTGAAATTGTTGACCTTGACTCGTTACCGCAAGATAATACTGTGGTTATTCATGTAACATCAGGTTCTGTCAGTTTCTCGAGGACTGCTGCTTTAAAATATGTAAGTTTGCCAAACAATGTTTTATTCACAAATATTAGAATTTGAACTTGATCTCGATGCATACTTTCTAACTAAACCGGATCTGTTAAAGATGACATACGCACTTTAATACAAAAGGTTGAAGAAATAAATAAGAAATTAGAGGCTCAAGGAAAAGTGGAAAAAATCATTATAATATTTTTATTTGTCCTATTATTGTTAATATATATCAATTATTATGGATTTTTTAAAATTTTATTTCGACTAGTGATTGATTCACTATTAAGTTTGCATCCATTGAATAATGGTTCACATCTCATCTCTAATTACACAAAGACATTTTACATTTTTTTTGAATATCTTAAATTTTTTTTTTTAGTTTACATTCTTTGCTATACATTTTTTTCGAAATTGTTTATAATAAATGTTATAGGTAAAAAAAAAATAATGATATAGTAAAAATTATTTCACATGTCATACATTCTCTGTTGTCTTTTAGTGAAAAAAAACGGTTTAAACTTGTCAATTTTAATTATTATAAGTTTATTCAATTTATTATTAGATACAATTTATTGAAAATAGATTTATGTTTTTTTGGACTAAATTTAAACGAAAATCATTAATAGTTACTGGTATCTTTAAAGGAAGAGTGCTCTGGTTATCCGGCACTGATGATATCCGGTAGAATGCTTTTTGAAATTATCTTACCAACGGTTCTTTATTTATTATTTATTTTGAATAAAATTGTGTTCTTCATGTATTTGTATAACTAAATTCCTAACTTATAATTTTGGGCTCTAAATTTTTGTACCAATTTGATAATTCATTCAACATATATTTAACCTTAATAATAAACGTGATAAATAAAGTAAAAAATAATCTTGTTAAGTAATGGGTTCTACATCTTAAACTCGCTTTTTTAGCAGGGTATCTCTTATCAATCTCCATTTCACAAAGAAACGAAATGTTTCTGGTCATACGGAATTATTTCACGTGATCGAATAAATTACACTAAATCACAATTTATATTTTGTTTTAATTGTATTCAAAATGCATATTAAAACTGTAGCATCTTTAAAGAACTTTAGGCTTCTAGCAAATTTCGAGATTATTGCAGAGAATTACTTATTTCATCTGTCTTTGTTGAAAGTTTGATTATGCAAAATTTAATTGAGCTTGGAATCGTTATTTATGCTAAAAGTTCTTTGCAAATAATCTGGCCAATAATAATATTACTAGATTTGTTAAGATTTACGTTAATATTAAAATTTTTCTTAGCACAAACTTTAAAATTATGCGCGCATTTTCTGCTTACCCAATACAAATTTAAATAGCTCCAAACAAATCTATGCGCGTTTTATATATACACAGAGCGCCAATTATTTTTAAATCTGCTATGTACATACCGGTAATTTTAACATTATATAAGACTGCCGTTAATGACTCATTGTTTACAAAAATTTTTTGTAAACTTGGGATAGGGATACCGCGGATCTGCAATAGCATAATATGCGCATAATTCAGATTTTACCGCAGAAGCATATGTGACGGCTAAATTCGCATATCTAGATGAATTTCGCATAATTAATAAAGCGTAATCTGCGCATAAAATGGCCGGAAATAAAGATCGAGTACACGTAATATCGGGTTTATCAATTTCCCCACCAGTTCCTATTGGACGCTCATTTGATTGTCCGAAACATAAATTCATAAAATTATCAGATTTGAAATTTCAAATAACGGTAGAATGTTAAGTAATAAAACATATCGTTAAAGAAGTATAAAAATTTAATAAGAAACATATATTAGGATACAAAGTTAATTTTTCGTTTTGCATAACATGGTATTCCAAAATTTCAGTAGGTTGGTCAGATTTTTTTTATTTTTATTTTTATTTTTTTTTAATCTACTGTAAATAATATGCTCATGTTCACGCCCAGAAAATTTGGATTTTTTTCGGTTCTATCGGGTAATTCCAGAAAATTAAAGTCTCCATCGGGTGACGCTGGAGAAAAAATTAAATAGCAAAAATGGAATAATTGGGATGATTGAAATTTAAAAATAAAGGTCGACGGGTTATTCAAAGCGAAAAATTAACTTTGCGTGGTCTTATACTACAATTTTGCAGTGAATTTTTTTGTTTGGCGCAAAAACAGTTTTGTAAACACGACTCTTTTCGTAATTTTATATAACACAGATTTTGTAGTTTTATTGGTAAGTTACTGATGGGGTTCAGTACTTACAATAACGATAACGATAAAAATTTATTACGATAAATTTCGCATATTTCTATCTGAACCGCACAATCTGTAGCATTATTTTAAAAAATTTATAGCATAATTCGCATAATTTGAAGTGTAAAGCAGGCAGAATTTGTGGTTTGTCGCAGCAGAAAATTAGGATCCCTAACTTGGGGTTCTAAAACGGAGCAGAATCACGTGATACATGCGTGAAAAAACTGAAAAATACAACGGCAGTCTAAACCTAACTTAGGTAGTTAATTAAAAATGTTGGAAAGGTAATTTTACTTATATATAGCAACTAAAATTTAAGATAATCTTAACCCTAATATTAATTTGATAAATATATATAATAAGAATCTGTTTCACTTTAGATATCCCCTAAATTTTTTGTCAAGACCTCTTACATTAGAAGCTAATTTTTTTCTGTTTTTTTTTATAATACAATAACAAAAAAATCTTATTGCTAAACAGTATAGGTGTTACATATTGTCACAGGCATTAGATGGATCTATGAAATTGGGCACAGTAAACTCGTGATAATAAAAGTAAACGCCACTACAATTGAGGCTAAATGTTTACATTCACGAGTAAGGCTTGTCGGCTGAACAAGATAAACAAACAAACACGAAACTCAAACAGCTCAAACATCTGAAGAAAAAGTACACATAAGAGGAGAAGAAAGAAGACCAAGAATCAAGATATAATTATAAGTGGCTGTAATATGCAAGAACAAAAAGCAAAGCCTTCTTTATTAAATTATAATGTTAAGCCCCTTACCTTAGAGTTAGTCTTCTTTAATTCTTTAACAATATTATCTGTAAATTGTCCCCAAGCCCCTTAAATTTGTTAAGTTAGTAAAAACTATAAAAGCACTGTAATTTCCCTCTTTGTAAAAAGCATCTTATGGGATTCCTATAATAAATTAACCTTAAATAAATTTCCTTAATAAATCAATTAATAAAATTAGTAAAATTAAAATTTATACCAAATCACCAACGTCACGCCTCTGGCGAGTTGCTTTATTACTCAAAATCATATATTTTTGTACTTATTTTATTAAAAGGATACAATTCATCCTTAACAAATTAAAATAGCCCATTTTTACATATATTTTATTTTAAAATAACTAAGTTTAATTATTTATTTTGATTTTTGGACTAATTCAGAATTAAACTTGAGGATAAAATTATTTTGAGTTTCAAAACACAAAATTAAAAATTAAAGGTGAAATTCTTTTTGATCCATTTTATTTGAAAACAAAATTTTTTAATAAAAAATTCAAATTGACTCTAATAAAGACAAAATAGGTCTTTTTAAAAATCAATTATAGTGGCATTATTATTTGGGATTAATCAATTTTATAATTTTGATTGGTTAAGGATACAGGTGACTATTTGATAATCTTGTAATGTGTTGGCCCTATGCAGTCTATCAAATCATCAAAAAATGTCAGCATCAGATATATATTTAATAATTTGTATACTAGGGTGTCCAGAATTGTTATCCCGTATAATTTACCTTATAGTGCCAGGGTGTGCGATATTCATATAAAAGATGCAAAATAAATATTTTTTTGTAAAAAATGTGCAGGGCATTATTTCAACTTTTGGTCTGAATTAAACTTAATTCAGGCCAAAATTCTAAATTATATGTGCAAATATAATTTTAATTATATAATTCTGGGAAAACTAAATATAATTCCAGGCAAAATTAAAAACTCTAGGAAAAATTGGTTTAGGCAAAATTAAAATTAATTTTAGACTAAATTAAATAAATTTTGGCAAAATTAGGTGCAATTTCAAGCAACTAAATTAGGCAAAAATTAAATATAATTCTAGGCAAAATTAAATATAATTAATTTTAGGCTAAATTAAATAAATTTTGCCAAAATTAGGTGCAATTTCAAACAAAATTAAAATATTAAATTGGCAAAAAATTAAACATAATTCTGGGCAAAATTAAGCATAATTTCATTATTTAGATCATATAAGTTACAAACAGGGTTGCATAATTTACAGTAAGTTATTTAACTTATGTAAGTTAAAATTTTAACTAATGTAACTTATATAACTTACATATTTATTATTTATGATGAACCTCCAAAACCAATTTTGTTAAAACTAATTAAAATCAATTCTCGTGTTTATTATTTTTATTCAAATTATATAAGTTGTACAAAATTCTAAAGGTTAAACAATATTCTAAATTTATATATATAAGAAATCGTGAAAAAAAACTATCAAATTCAATATGGCTTGCAATAAAGAAAGTTTTTGAAATGGTTTTGAAAAAATAATAAATAAAAAAGGACAAAAATGATTAAAATGTAAAACATGTAATAAGTCATGGGCCAAGAATAAAACATGAATACAAGAATATTACTATCACTACTATCTAAAAAAATCTAATAATAATAAAATATCAAGTTTTATATCAAGTTTCGTGCATAAGAGTGTGGCGACTTAGCGGGTTGGATAAGTTGTCATCCTCTAAGCAATTGGTAATCATAGGTTCAAGGTTCAAATCCCACTAAAGACGTTTTGAAAATTATACTTGTGTTATTATAACCTGAACTAGAAAACCAAGCTGGATTAGTAAATCTGTAACCTGGATCACGCCAAGGGCACATTGGATTTTCATAATACCAATGAATGTATTGAGAGCTTTCGAGTGCATAAAGATTCTTCCAGGGGACAGGAAAAGGAAACATGCTTGACAAGATCTAAGTGAAGAGATAACTGAACTTTCGATGGTGCTGCAAAATAGAGTCAAATTGAGCTGAAGCCAGGAAAAATCTGGACAAAATAGAGCTTGAGGGAGTTTCTCACCAATTAGGCCACCAGAGTTATACTAGAGGAAAAGAACATGTGTTTTGGAATTATGTACCAAGAAAAGAGACCATTAGGACGCTTAAAGCCCAGGCAGACTATTCCTTCCAGGCTATCAGATTTGAAGTTTAAAAAGTACTAGAGAAGGTTTAAGAAAGCAATAGGATGCAGTTACTGGGTTGGGTGAACTTCACAAGGGCAGAATAGGTAGGTAACTATAGCGGTTGCAGGGTAATGCCTAACTGCAAGTTGTTTGCCTCAGTGAATGCGTAAGTTACTGAAGTGTAGGTGAATATCTGGATGGAACCCGGTACTATATTAGCAAAAATATATATGCGTAAACTTGCGCAAGTTTTTACGGTATGTAAGAAAATCATAAACTTACATAATATTTAGTGTAAACTTGCGTAAGTCTTACGATGTGTAAGAAAATTGTAAATTTATGTAAAAATTTTTCGTAAGTTTACAATATTTTTATAGTATATAAGAAAATCATAAATTTATATAAAATTTTTAAGTAAATTTAGATTTTTTTATGGTACATAAGAAAATTGTAAACTTACATAAAATTTTTATATAAATTTACGATTTTCTTATAGTATATAAAACAATAAAAAACTATTTTACACTAATTTTTGAATTATTTCGAAATATTTTAGGACTAGGAAACCAAGCTGGATCAGTAAATCTGTAGCCTGAATCAACGTTTAACTAATATTTTCAAAATATTTTGATAATTGAGTGTTTTGATCGCAAAAAAAAAAAAACAAGGTTCAAAATTTCTTAAGCCCATTTGATCCATAAGCTATCATAGATCATAAAAATATATTCCACAAAATGTGCAAACGAACTTAAAAAAAGCTGTTTTGCTCGATTTTTACTCTCTCTCTCTTTTTTTTTTTTCTTTTTTTCTTTCTTTTATTTCTCTTCTTTTTTTTTAATATTTCGAATACTTTCGAAATATTTTAGGACAATCTGTAGCCTGGATCATATCAAGGGCGCATTTGATTAATATTTTCAAAATGTTTCGATGATTTTTGATAATTGTATTACAAGATCAGATTAGATTTTTGTTTATTTTTTTTTGTTTATAATTTAGATCTTCTATCAATTTTACATTTTTAATTTTTTTTAATTTTTTTTTATTTTTTAATTTTTTTTATTTTTTAATTTTTTTTTTATTTTTTAATATTTTTTATTTTTAATTTTTAATTTTTTTATTTTATTTCTACACTTTACTACTGGTACTTTGCAAGAAATCCAACGACTTTTCAGCACTTTGCGCAAGCCAACTCAACCTTTTGACACTTTGCAAGAATGCATTCTAGCAATTTTTAAATTTCAAAAATACAAGTTTTTGCAAGGTTTCGTTTCATTTATTTTTCGTTTCATGTTTTTTGTTTTTGTTTTATTTTTATTAATTTATTTTATTCTGGCACTTTGTAAAAACCTTCGCGATTTCTGAATTGCAAGATCACAAACTCTTACTTCAAGGAAATGGAGATTTGGAGCTTCGTTTATTTTTTTATTTAGTTTGTTTACATTTTTGTTTTTTGTTTGTTTTCTTTTTTTTTACTTATTTTTTTATTTTTTTTTATTTTATTTATCTCTTACTTCTTTTAAAACTTTGCAAGAAAATGGCTTGACTTTTTCGGCACTTTACAAAAACACCTAACTTCTCTAGCACTTTGCAAGAAGTCGCGAATATGAGCAAATATAATTAAATATAAGCAAATATGAACGAATATAAGCAAATATAATAGTTTATTTTTTTCATTTTTGTTTTTTTCGTTATTTTTTCAGTTTTTTTTGTTTTTGTTTGTTTTTTTTTTATTAGCACTTTTTAAAAAGCTGCGAATATGAATGAATATAAGCGAATATAATAGTTAAACAAAGAAGAAAAGAAAAAATAGCTAACTACAAGGTAAGAAAAATAAGTGTATAGAGCTAGTATTATACAACAAAGTGTAAAAGTAGTTTAAAATATTACTATTTTTTTCATTTTCAATTTTTTTGGTTTTATTTTTTTTTGTCATTTTTTTTATTTTAGGAAGTAGTGAATATGAGCGAATATTAGCGAATATAAGCGAATATTATATAGTCAACCCTCTATAAATACAACTCCCAGGGACAAGCCTACAACATGCATTTAGGGAGGTTTGCATTTAGAGTGAGCCAATTAAATTGCAGCTTTAAAAATTTAATTAACAAGTTTGTATAACTTTTACCAAAACTGTATAAACTATCTTAAATACTAAAATTTGATTGGCTACGTGCATTTAGGGAGGTTAGTATAATATAAAATGTTATTCAAGAAAATGTGCATTTACAGAATATAGAACGTGCATTTAGCACTAATAACATTTTACAGAATAGAAAAAACATGCATTTAGGGAGGTATTGCATTTATGGAGGTTGCATTTATAGAGGTCCGACTGTAGTTAAGCCAAAAAAGAAAAGAAATAATAGCTAACTGCAAAGTGAGAAAAATAAGTATATAGAGCTAGCATTATGTGACGAAGTGTGAAAAGTTCAAATATTACTATTTTTTGTTTTTGTTTTTTTCATTATTTTTTCAGTTTAGTTTTTTTTTTGTTTTTATTTTTTTTTGTTATTTTTTTCATTTTTTCGTAAAAAATGTATAATAATATATAATAAAATATATATTAAATTAAAATATAATGTATAATAATAATAATAAATAAAAAAATTATTAAATTGCAAAACCTTGTAAAAATATACGAAAACATGCAAAAATCTGTAAAATGTTTAAAAAATTTGCAAAAAGCGAAAATTATTATTAATTAATTATTAATTGATCGTAATATATCATTGATTTATACCAGTTTTCGCTAGTTTTCACAAGTTTTCAATGTTTTTGTTCATAAAATTTTTGCTATATTTCGAATTTACTATGCTTTAAAAGTTTGTAATTATTATACTTTCGTAATTTCTAAAGTTACTATAGTGTAAACTTTCGTAATTATTACCTCTACGTAATACTCCAAACTAATCATAAGTTTTTCATAAGTTTACCCCTGTATAAAAACTTACAGATGTTTACACATAATTTTTTTGCAGATGTAAGTGAAAGTATATTAAAATAAGTACTAGACAAATATAATAAGATTAAAGTTTTTTGCTTCTGTTTATTTTTGACATTGTTTTGTTTACTAACTTTTTTAGGTTTTGCTAAAATAGGATAAGCAGAACTCTGAACTTCTCTCATATAGGTTATAACTGAATTTTGTTTAATTTTAATCTAATTTGCTAAAAATAACAAACCTATATTTACTTAAATAACTTCTAATCAGTGATCAAAATTGAATGAACTTTTTTTTGTTAGATGCACCTCACTAAAAGCTTTATTTAAAAAAAAAATTATTCAAATTGGACTACTGGATGCCAAAATAATTGCCAAAAACTGTTTTTTTGCTTCTTAAATTTTGGGGTTTTTGTTAAAATACATAATGTATAACCTCTGTACTAGATGTCTGGGGTTTTGAATAAGTACTTATTAAATATTTAAGGAAGTATTAAAAGAATATAGATAAAGTAAGTTTTTTGTTTCTTTTTTTTTATTGTTTTGTTCATTAACTTCTTTATTTTTTTCTTTAGATTTTGCTAGAACCCCGGACATCTCTAATATATGTCATATTTTTTTTTTTAGCAAATTGCAGAAAATTTGGTCTGAGGTCCAAATTTAAGTTTTAGCAAATTGAGATTAATTTTAAAAAAGGTTATATAAAGCATTTGGCAAATTACAGCAATTTTATGCATGTAATATTTTATTTTTAGCAAATTACCTGCATTTTGCAAGAATCATACCCAAAAATAAAGCTATCTCATTTTTTTGTACTACTATAATTTTAAAAATTTAAGATGCTTAATTTTGGATTTTTTGATCAAAAAATCCAAAATTAAGCATCTTTTTTTTAAAATTTCAAAAAATATAAAATTAAATATGCCGAGAATAATGTATTTTTATGTTCTGAACAAGTTTCTTAGGGCACAATGTTAGAATCAATTAGTAAAATTTGGAGAATTATAGAATTTTTTAGTATTTTTATTAATAAAATTATATAAAATATTATAATTCTCCAAATTTTACTAATTGATTCTAACATTGTGCCCTAAAAAAACTTGTTCAGTACATAAAATACATTATTCTGGCATATTTAATTGGGCATTATTTTATGCCGACCTATCACCATGGCGACCCCGTGATCGACCAATAAAAATCGATCACGTGATCACGTGATCGATTGTTATTGGTCAACTTATCACTTAATAAAAATAAGTAATCCAAAACCAAAATAATAGCAATTACAAATTTTAATTTATTATAACATTACAAAACTATTACATATAAGGAAAAAAACTACTGTATATAAAAAAAAAAAAACCAGAAAATCCAACCGAATTTGCACCACATCCAACAACGGCAAGTAAAAAAAAACTGATTTTGGAAAACTACCTAATCAGTACTAGGAATTCAAAGCCATCGCAACAATTTCTGTCTTGATAATTTAAATTATTACCTGATCTTCCAAGTTTTATAAAAAAACAAAAGAAAAAAAAACTTAGCTTGGTTCTATTTTATGCCCAGTTGGCATTTTCTAAATACCATGCTAAAAAAAAAAAAATTAATATAAAATAAAATAATTCAAAGCCGTCGCAATTTCATCTCTAATTTATTGCCCAATTCCGGTTCTATATATAAAAAAAACGTTAAAAAAATGAATTAAAAAAAAAAACCGTTGTATAT
>QKWP01000110.1:442757-466613 GCA_003550325.1 Gigaspora rosea
AAAAAAAAAAATAAAAAATAAATTAAAACATTAAAAAAAAGAAACATTTTATAAATATAAAAAAAAAATTAAAGCATTAAAAAAAAAAAAATTAAAATGTTAAAAAAAAAGAACTGTTTTTTAATATAAAAAAAAATTAAAGCATTAAAAAAAAAAAACCATTTTTTAATATAAAAAAAAAATTAAAGCGTTAAAAAAAAAGAAACGTTTTATAAAAAAAAAAAAATAAAAAAAAACCGTTTATAAAAAAAAACGAAAAAAAACATTAAAACGTTTATAAAAAAAATCTGTTTATATATATTTAAAAAAAAATCACCGCACTTCATAAAAGCCATTATCCAACTGGAAACGAAACGGCATTTTCCACGATAGAAGAAAATTAAAAAGATAAAAAAAAAATAACCTCTCGCCGCAAACTCCAGTTGGCATTTTTACCAGTATTCAACTGAGAACATAATAGCATTTGCCGCTAGATGAAAAAAAATATTTAAAATAAAAAAAAAAACTATCCTACAAATTACGACGTTTAAACCTAAACCTACAAACCCCTTTTGTCATAGTCATTTCATGTATGAAATCAACTGAAACAATTTCAAAAAATATTATGATTTGAGGCTTTATGGCTTCACGGCTTTATAGTATTATGGCTTTACCTCCAAGTGACTACAACAACAGAGTATACTAAAATAAACCTAAAAAAAATATATATATTAAAGATGAAAAAAAACAAAAAAGAAGCTAAAAAAAAAACTTCCCAAGAAAAA
Organism: Gigaspora rosea; assembly: GCA_003550325.1. Classification (NCBI taxonomy): domain Eukaryota; kingdom Fungi; phylum Glomeromycota; class Glomeromycetes; order Diversisporales; family Gigasporaceae; genus Gigaspora; species Gigaspora rosea. The sequence continues at coordinate 443,522 of QKWP01000110.1, forward strand.
CGGCGTCGACGCGGTAATGACTTCGATATCAAAAAAACAACAGTCAAAAAAAAAGTGGCAAAAACAATGATTATCAAGCGATAATCATTGTTTATATATTATCGCCAATCTCTAAAATGATTGGTTGATCATATAGGGGTCGCATAGTGACAGGTCGCTATTTTATTTTTGCCTATTTAATTTTATATTTCTTGAAAATTTAAGAGAAGATGCTTAATTTTGGATTTTTGATCAAAAATTCAAAATTAAGCATCTTCTCTTAAATTTTCAAGAAATATAAAAGTAAATATGCCAGAATAATGTATTTTTATATGCTGAACAAGTTTTCTTAGAGCACAATGTTGGAATCAATTAGTAAAATTTGGATAATCATAGTATTTTTATTAATAAAATTATATAAAATATTATAGTTTTCTTATGGCACAATGTTAGAATCAATTAGTAAAATTTGGAGAATTATAATATTTTATATAATTTTAATAAAAATACCAAAAAATTCTATGATTATCCAAATTTACTAATTGATTCTAACATTGTGCCCAAGAAAACTTGTTCAGTACATAAAAATATATTATTCCAGCATATTTCCTTTTATATTTCTTGAAATTCAAGAAAAAATGCTTAATTTTGGATTTTTGATCAAAAATCCAAAATTAAGCATCTTCTCTTAAATTTTCAAGAAATATAAAATTAAATATAATGGAATAATGTATCTTTATGTGCTGAACAAGTTTTCTTAGGGCACAATGTTAGAATCAATTAGTAAAATTTGGAGAATTATAGAATTTTTTAGTATTTTTACTAATAAAATTAGGGAACCGCTATTTACACCATGGTTTTTGCTATTTGCACCATGGATTTCATGTAACAGTAGATTATCAATTAACATTTTCTATTTGCACCATGGTAATATATGTTGTACTAATAAAAACTCGTCTTTTTTTGTAGATTAACAGTTATTGACGCCGTTAATGTCGTGTAACATTACACAAATATTTTTTTGGTAGCCTAATCTAATGCGGGCCAACCCTAACACTATATTTATAATGCAGGCAAACTCTTACCCTAATTTTTTAAGGCCTTAACATAATGCGGGCCAGATTTTCACAATTTTGTATAACCTTGGGCTATATTTATGTTGCACCAATAAAAACTCGACTTTTTTGTAGATTAACAGTTATCCATGCCACTGATGTCGTATAATGTTATACAAGTCTTATTTTGGTTACTTAATCTAGTAGGCCTGCTAACCTAATTTTATAATGTGGGCCAACCCTAACCCTAATTTTATAATGTGGTCCAACCCTTACCCTAATTTTTTAAGGCCTTAAAAAATTAGGGTAAGGGTTGGCCCGAATTATAAAATTAGGATTAGGGTTGGCCCGCATTATAAAATTAGGTTAGCAGGCCTACTAGATTACCAAAACAAGATTTGTATAACGTTACATGACATTAATGGCGCGAAATAACTATTAATCTACAAAAAAAGGCGAGTTTTTATTGGTGCAACATATATTACCATGGTGCAAATAGAAAAGGTTGATTGATGATCTACATTACATGAAATCCATGGTGCAAATAACAAAAACCATGGTGTAAATAGCGGTTCCCTAAAATTATATAAAATATTATAATTCTCCAAATTTTACTAATTGATTCTAACTTTATGCTCTAAAAAATTTGTTCAGCACTCAATATATATATATTATTTTGATTTATAAAAATAGATATGATATTTAGTTTTTAGCAAATTACTAAAAATTTATATGTAATAATTGAATTTTCAGCAAATTTACTTGATTTTAGGGGTAGCAAAAACCTCCAAATTCATGCAGATCATTTATGACCTATATTAGAAATGTCCAGAGGTCTATTTTGCTAAAGCAAATACTAGATGAATATAAATAAAATTAATTTTTTTGTTTTAGATTTTTTCTTTTGTATTATTAACTTGTTTATTAACTTTTACCGTATGTGTCCGAAATTAAGCTACCTTTTTTGGCCAAAAAATTACACAAAAAATCGTAAAGTAGCTTATTTTTGAAATATAGCATTTTTTGAAAAATTAAAAAACGTACTAATAAAAAGTTATCCAAATGACACCAAATTTTTACTGTAGATGTATTTTAATGCGCTAAACAACTTTACTTAATCGACTTTTTGAAGTTTACTTAGTAGAAAAAAAAGTTTTATATGTAGCAACTGCTAACGAATTTTTTAAGATTTTTTAAAAAAATCAGGGGGTAGCTTATTTTAGGTAGTAGCTTATTTTCGGACATATACGATATATTCTTTTATTAAGTTTCAAAGTACCATTAAATATAATAGAAGTACTGGGCAAATATATACTTTACTGAAACTTAAAAAAAAGTATATATGTTTTTATAATAAAATAATAATATTTTGAAAATATAATAAATATGCTTTTATATAAAAAAATATTTTAATAATGTTTTTATAATATATTAATAATATAATAAAAATTTTAAAAATAAAATAAAAATTTAAATCTGTTTCAAAAATATTATAAAATTATTATAAAAACATTATTATTATATTTTAAAAATAGTTTAAAATAAATTGTTTAAAAATATTTTAAAATATTATTTTAATATTATTAAAAATATTATAAAAACATTATTGCTATATTTTAAAAATACTTTAAAATAAATTTTTTAAAAATGTTTTTAAAGCATTATTTTAATATTATCAAAATTATTATAAAAACATTATTATTATTATTTAAAAATAACTTAAAATAAACTTTTAAAAATGTTTTTAATACATTATTAAAAATATTGTAAAAATATTATTATTATATTTTAAAAAAAAATTTAAATAATTTTTTTAAAATATTTTTAAAACATTATTTTAATATTATTAAAAATATTATAAAAACATTATTATTATATTTTAAAAATATATTAAAATAAGTTTTTTAAAAATATTTTTTAAACCAAAATTATTTTTAAAAAATGCTTATATCTCGTAATTTTGCTTATGAAACCATCCTTCGTATTTTAACAAAAAATCTTTTTTGCAAGATTTTGGGGTAAACACATTTGTCTAAATCATTATATTATTGATTTGTTTTATTTATATTATATTTAATATTATAAAATATATTATAATATAATATATTTATATAATATAAATATTTATATTATACTATAAATATGAAATTTATTTAGTTTAATAATGTTTTAAAAATGTTTTTATTAATATTACTAAAACAGTTTTAATATATATTATTTATATTATTATTATTAACTTATAACTAGTAATTATTATGTTTTTTAAAATATAATAAAAACATAATAGATATATAATCATAATATTTTTAATTTTTTTATAGTTTCAGTAAAGTATAGGAATACTGGGCAAACATGTATAGAAGCACTAGATAAATATAAATAGAAGCACTAGATGAATGTATATGAAAGTATCAGGAAACATGTATAAAAGTACCAAGCTGATAAACTTGTATGAAAGCACAGATAAATGTGAAAGCACCTAAGCAAATATGTATAAAAGTACTCAGGCAAATGTTTTTTGAGTCTTTAAATATTGACAATTTTTAAAATTTTTTTTTGTTAATAAAATTCATTAGCATTAGCAAAATAAATATACAAAATCTTTTGAAAGAAATTGCATACCAAAATCTTTTGAAAGAATTACGATCGACACAAAATCTTTTGAAAGAACCGCAATCTTTTGAAAGATTTTGGTATGCATTTCTTTTGAAATATTTCGAAATATATTGCGAAATATTGCGAAATACCGTAAAGCAGTGTTGTCATGGAACACAGACGCGAACAGCGGACAGTCCGGAACGGGACGTCCGGGACATGTCCGCCCAGAATTTTTTTTGTCCCAGACATTCGGCGAATCAACACGTAATCACCAACCAATAAAATTCGTTGTATCCATCGTAAATTATTATCATTTTTTACAAAACGCAAACCAAGGGTCTGTATATTTCCGCAATTTGATTGGTTTTACCCAGCGGACATGTCCCGGACATAGTAGGGACAAAGTTAAAAATTAGTGGGACATTGTCCGCGAACAATATCGTGTTGGGACATTATTGCGGACATGTCCCGGACATCCCGTCCCGGACTGTCCGTGTCCCTGTAAAATTGGCGGGACAATGTCAGTGTACAACACTGCCGTAAAGTCCCAAATATAAGCAACCCCCGAAAATAAGCAACCCCCTTATTTTGAGATCAAAATACTAAGAAAATAAAATAAGCAACCCCTGCTAAACATATATAAAATTTATTATAAACTTTATTGGACATTTATATATAAGGTATATTGACCAACAAAATTGAATATTTTAAAGTCCCGAATTTAAGCAACCCTTTGAAAAAATTTGGCTAAAATGGGTGGCTTAGGGGGTTGCTTATATTCGGGACTTTACGGTAATACAAATTATATTGTGAAATATTGTGAAATAGGCCAAATAATACAATGCAAACATCTATATAATTATCTTATTTCAGAGGTCACAAGAGGTAATATTTCGCATATAACTATGTAAATTTGCAGTTTTTCACAATATTTCGCAATATTTTGCATATTTTCAAAAATTTTTAAAATTTTCACATTATTAAATTTTATATTTTTATTTATTATTATTTTTTATTTATTATTATTATATATTATATATATTACATTATATATTATATTTTAATTATTATACATTTTTTACAATATTATTTTTATATTATTACATTTTATTTTAAGAAAAAATGTGCTTGTCACCGGCGGTGACAGTAACCAGATTAGGGTTAGGGTTAGATTTAGAGTGAGAAGAAGGTTTATTATACAATAAAACATCTTAAGAAGCATTTTTAGCTAGAAAAAAATATTGGTTTCATAGGCACAATTTGAAGCTGTTGCAGTTTGTAATTTTTCGAATTTTTTTGTCATACCTAATCTAGCAATTTGATTGGCTCGGAACTGTAACCACGGTTACAAATAGATTCGCCTTTATTTTAAATACTTTTGCACTTCGCATCTAATTCTATTACTATATACAAAAAACTAACCCTACACACTTATTTTTGTATATCCCATAGTTAGCTATTATTTTTGCTTCTTTGTTTTCTATCATTTTCACTTTGGCTATTTTTTTGGTTTAGCTATACCTTCGCTTCGCTCTATTTTTCTAAATACTTCCTAAAAATAGTAAAGAAGTAAAAAAAAAATAAAAAAACTATTTCTCTGAAGTGTTGGTATTCTTGCAAATTGCCAGAGTAATTTTGTAAAGTACTGGAAAAGTTGCAAAGTTTCAAAAAAGTCAGGAATAAATAAAATAAAATAAAAATTAAAAAAATAAGTAAAAAAAAAACAAATGAAAAAACTAAAAATGTAAGCAAACTAATAAAAAAAATAAACAAAGCCCCAGACCTTCATTTTTCTAAAATAAGAGTTCATATTCTTGCAAATTCAGAAATTGCAAAAGTCAGGTTAATGTTCTTGCAAAATGCTAAAAAAGTCGCAAAATGCTAAAAAAGTCTGGGTTGGTTTTTTTGCAAAGAGCTAGTAAGTAAAGGTTCTGTTCTCGCAAAGTATCGAAATAAAATAAATTAATAAAAAATAAAACAAAAAAAAACAAAAACATGAAACAAAAAAATAAATAAAGCGTAATCTTGCAAAAACTTGCAAAACTTGTGTCTATTTCTCTAAAAAAGTGTTTCTGAAAATTTAGAAATATCTAGAAAAATCAGTTGTATGTTCTTGCAAAGTTTCAAAAGTCTAAGTAGACATGTGCAAAGTGCCGAAAAGTCGTTGGTTTTCTTGCAAAGGGCTAGTGTTTTTATAAAATACGAAAAAAATTAAAAATAAATAAATAAAAAAAAAAAGAAAAAAAAGCAAAAAAAAGCAAAAACAAAAAAAAACAAAAATAAAAAAAACAAACCGAAATAAAAAAACAATATGAATAGAATATCTAATTTATAAACAAAAGATCTAATCTGATCTTGTAATACAGATTTGCAGATTAATTTCAATATTTTCGAAGTATTTCGAAAATATAGTCCAATGCATCCTTGGTATGACCTAGGTTACAAATATTTCGAATTCACTTTCGAAAACATTTTTGAAATATTTCAAAATACATTGGGAAATGTTTTGAAATATATTGCATATGCGAAATCTTTCAAAAAATTTTGCAGGTTTATAAGATCTTTCAAAAGATTGTGCTACTATAAATTTGCTAATAAGGTTTATGATATTATAATATAGTAATACTAATTTGAAAAAATAAATTAAAAATTTGTATAATAATGCATTAATTTTTGGAGTTATCTATATATCGCATAGTGCGATACTCTTATTTATCGCCCAACCAATCAAATTTCAGAACCAGGTGTTAACATAAAAAATACAAAAAACTTAAATCAAAATTTTGCATAGGAAACAGCCCTTCGTGTTCTAACAAAAAAAATTCCTTGCAAAATTTTGATATAAACTATGCATCACTCTAACCCAAGCCCAAATTTACCCTAACCCTAACCCTAATTAAAATGAAGTAAAGTGGTTTGTTTTTTATTGTTTTGATCTCACATTATACCTGTCCTTATAGAGTGCAATATATAATTGCGTCGCATGGCACAATATATACATTTTTTCTTAATTTTTTTTTAAAAAAATAAAAAATTTTGGGATTGCCCTGGTGGTAATAGTTAGATTTATTTTTTTTTAATTTGTGGTAATAAAAATTTTGGAATTGTCTAGTAATAAATCGACTTGATTTTTTTTAATTTATAATAATTGATTTTGTTATTTATTTTATTTATGTAACATTTTTTGGGTGATTGACTAATCAAAATTAGTTTGTAAGTCATATGTTTACTGATTTGCTTTATCACGAGCATGCTTATCCTGTACTCAAAATAGAGGCTATTATTCTATGACCTGGAGATATAGACACTTATCCTATACCACCTAAATACAATTTGTTCAAACTCTAAATATTAAATATTGCATAGCAGTAGTAATTTTTTTTTACTTAACAAAAATGGTACAATGACTTTATAGCAAATGACAAAGTCAAGTTTTTGATTTCAATGATTTTGTAAGTAAAGCCGGTTTGATTTAGCTATTGTGTGGTCTACTTAAAGTTTATAGCTCAGGCTTGTAAGATTTATATCTTATGTTCTTCTAACTTATAAGTACAGTTTTATAATTTATTTTAACTGTTAAATATTGCTATAGAGCTTTTACATTTTATATTATATATAGTGCTAGTAGTTTTAAATCTCCAATTATATGATTTCGTTCACTTTTGCTAAAGGTCATATGATATAGTATATCCAATCAAAATGCAAGATTCAGAAGGTTCATTTTTTTTTTTAGAAAATAATGCTATTTTTTTTTAAAAAAAGAACATTTATTTTTAGAAAGAGTAATTTTATTTATTTATTTTTTTATTAAATAGTGATGCTTTTTTTTAGACTTTTTTGTAAAAAGAGTTCTTTTTTTTAAAGAGTAATTTTTTTTGAGCCTAAATTTTTTGACTACCCAAAAGATGCATCACATGACCATAATGGTGCATTCTAATTGGTTTAAATTAAAAACATATATGTTCATATTTTTACAATTTATTAATAAATTGTCAATTTTTAAAAGGCTACTGCTCTACCAGTTTAGCTTTAATTTAAAATCTAAGCTACAAGTTTTATTATTTAGAACAAAAAGAACAAAACTTGTAAATTAGTTTTACATTTTATAAATTTTTAAAAGAGAAGTAGCATTTTTTGTAAAGCTATTTTTTATGAAAATTTAAAGCAGCTAGTACTATATTAAATTCAGCCTGTAAATGTAACTCTGTTTTATAAGAATTTGTTTTTGTTAGTTTAAAAACTAGGTTTAAGTCAAAACAAAATTACAACCCAGATTTACAAACCTATTCGCCACAAGAAAAAAATTCAAGCCCATAATGAAGAACATAATTTACAATTAGGCTTATACTCAATACAAACTAAATTGTAAGGATCTTAATGTTAGAATTTTGTTTGTCAAGATTTTGACTAGCTCTTTTAGAAACCATTTAACTTTGAAATTCAAGTTTATAATAGTTTTGGCTTTGAAGTATTGTAATGATTTTTCATTTATTTATTCTATTATAGGTTTATATACATTTTACTAAGGCATTCTTCAGCATACTATTCAAATCTTTAGCACTTAATATAAAAATTATCAAACAACTTTGCCATGAAAAATGTACCATAATGGTTTAAGCATGATTATAAGTATTAACAATCAAATATAAGGTGTTTGAAATGATCATGATAATTGTAATTTGGTACTTCGATAAACAAAGATATATAAATAGCATTTATATAGAATTTAGATATTGATAAATAAATATGTATATTAAATAATTATATTATATAATAAAAATTAAAAAACAGAGTTATTTGAATAATAATTTATATATAAGTCTTCCAAATATATGTTATAAAGTAATCTGTATATTTAAATTAATATTTTATAAAGTAAATTGAATATAATATATATATTAATATTTAATCAATTTATTAAAATAAAATAAATTGATTAGCTATATACAATATTATTCTGAATGCACATAATCACCAAAATTAGCACTATCCTCCATAATTTCTTGTGCCAATTCAAGTTCTAAACCATCTTTATTTTGAGAAATTAGATATAATGCTGTCTTAGAAACCAAAACCTCTTGTAAATAATCAACTAGTTTTTTAGGAGCAACTAGATCGTATATTAAAAGGTTTGTGTCAAGAAAAAGTTTGGAAACTGCATTACTAATAATATTTAATCCATGTGAACCATAGTCCCTGGCTATAATAATTTAAAACTAGATAAATGTTTAGCATTGTATATCTGGAGCCAATATTTAATATACACTATATATCTGTATATTATCAATATAGCAATATAAGTTGATTATTGTTTTTGTAGATCAGTTGAATATGGTTGGTTGTATATTAAATGATGCGGCCAGACAAACAATTATTTACTGATCAAACCTTTTATAAAAATAGAAAGGTCTCTGCTTTGCTCTGGACTAATTAATAATTAATAATAAATAAATTAAATACAAAAATATTTAATATACTTTTAAAACTTCAAAATGAGCTATTAATACTATTGGAGTACTAGCTTTTCTTGAACTCATTTCATTACAAATTTTTAAAGCAAAATCATGATAATAACTATTAGTCTTTCTATTAATAATATCAACAGTTCATTTTTCATTTGAAAAGTTGAGTCTCTAACAAATCAAAATCAATTTGCATTAAATAACTCTTTTGAATACTATTAGGAATGATGGTAGTTTTTGTTTAATGAATTTCACAAAAAGTAAGTCTATCTTCAGAAGTAGGAGTACCTATGTATAAGGAAGATAAGGGCAGTGTCATTAATCACCTGATTATTTTTTATCAGAGGCCTACCTCCCCTCCCTCTTTCTTAATATATATATAGTCAGGTTCTTATATATAATTTCAACTTTTTTTACCCCCCTCCCCCCCTAAAAAATCACCTGATTTTTGTCACTCTCCTAAGGATATTATAGTGCACTACAAATTATGGCACACTGCTAATATCTTATAATCTACTGATTGAAATCATGTGATTTTAGTACCAATTGATTCATTTCAGTGAGACAAACCGATTGGTACCAAACTTGTCGAATTTTGATTACTGTATCACAAGATATTACAAATAAAGTAATATTTAAAGTCATTATATGTATTATAGCTATAGAAATATTGCAGTATAAAGCAATATTTTGTGAACTATCAATTAGAATTATGTAATTTTTGCACTATTCAATTCATCTTGTTAAATTGAATAGTACCAAAATCATGTGATTTTGACTGATACTTCTCGATATATCATAATTAAACCAAAATAAGCTATGCAAGACAAATTTTAAAATTAATATAAAATCATAAATAACTTCTGATAGACTAGTCTGATTTTTAAAATTTTACCACCAAAATGACTACCTTGAAGAGGTGATTCCAACAAGCCCAAAATTACTAAAATCTAATCATGAAATCACAGGATCGTTAAAGTTTTATTATTATTATTATTATTATTATTATTTTATTTCTTTGATAGTCTTGTAGGTATTTAAAACAAATTGAATCAACTAATTAAGCCAATTCTAGTAAATACTACTTTGCAATTGCAAGCCCGGCATCATCTGGCTACCTTAATTTGTACCCAGATGCAACCTTTCACACTAAGTCATGTATGACCCAGAAATTTTATCTTGGCTATTTGGCTATTTTACAAACCAAACCAAAATGTCACAATGCCATTTACAATTCTATCTTCTACCCTTTGAGAAAACAAACTTTCAACTAAATCTTTCCTTCTCTGAAAATAATCATCCTTAACTCCATTATTCAACAAACTTTCTTTTCCTAGACTTCCATTAAAAAGCTTAACTTTTCTTAAAGAAAACCCTTTATCATACTTCTTGTGCTTGTTATTTTTTGAAATCATGCTAACTTTTTCCCACTAATTTACTTCTTTACATTGTCTTTGCTATATTTTTTCATAAAAACACTCTTCAATGATTCTAGAATAGAAATCCAAGCATTGATAGACTTCTTTTTTACTAACCTTAGTTTTACATAACTCGTCTACTATATCATTGATAAGCAATCCTTTAATATGGCTCTTCCGCTAGCTTCTTTTTATTTCTCTTGTTAGACCAAAAACAATCTTCTTAAAATCGGGCTTGGGTAACAAAACCTTACTTGTGTCATCAAGTTTCTTCCATGCATCTTTACTGGCAACCTCCTCAATCATCTCCCAGTACTACTCGTACATTTTACATACTGTCAAATGATCGAGTTTCACGTTTTCCTTTTGACAAGCAATACAAGTACGCATCCACTTATTTGCACAGGTAATAAAGCTCCTGGAGAGGAAATAGCCAATCAGAGAGTGCAAATTTTGACTAATCCGGATCAGCCCGACGAAGAATTCGAACATGCGTAAAAGAAGAAAAAGTGAAAATACGCAAAAACTAATGTTTAAATCGATCTTGGTGCACTAATTAAAAATGACGGGAATGAAATTTTACTTATATTAAGCATTACTCTAATCCTATAGCCTCTAATATTAAGGCCCTAACACTAAATTTTTATCTCGCGCACTTAGTTTATTTACAAAATCAGATTCCCTTTTTTATTTTGTATTACTTGCGCAAATAAGTAAAATGATACAAGTACTTGTGCTATATATTTCAGGTTTTCTTTTTATAAGCATGGTAAAACTAGCACTTCATTGCTCAAGCATTTAAGCCTAAAAGTAGAGTTCTGAGTTGGTAAAAATTTTCAATCGATTAGTTGCATCTATAGTTGGCAACTAATCGATCGTAGGATCACGTGACTAAAATAATCGATTAGTTGTTTAGTTGTTTAGTTGTTTAGTTGTAAGTTGTAAGTTAATACTATCAACCCTCTCAAAATCGGTGTGCATGGCGGACAGGTTTTGTATCAGCTTCGAGACGTTGCCGGATTTGAAAACATAACAAACTATTAAACTTATATAACATAAACGAATTTGGTAGATTATTTTTTTATCAGATTTGACAGGTTATCGTTTTTGACAGGATTGGCTTTAAGAGGGTCGACTGTATTAAAAAAGTATTAATCTATCAATCCTACAATAAAAACCAAATACAGTTTTTTCTCAAAGAATCTTTAAAGTTTATGAGCAGATATAAATTAATCATTAGAATTTGAAATAATGCATTTCGTGGAAATTTTTATTATAGAATGGTATGACGAATTTGCAGATTTGGAAATTAAACTAAATAATGCAGGATGCATTTAGATTATTTAAATAAAAAAAGTATTAAAGCTTCGTAATAGTTTGTTAGCATTGCTTTCAAATTTGGACATATCATTACAAATTGGACCAGACAATGCGTGGAATTAGACCAACTTTAATAATTAAGCATATAAAAAAAAAGTTAGACTTGATGATAAAAATTATGCCGATTAATAATATTATAGCAAACTTGTCACTGCCCATAATTAAAACTATCCAACACTTTAAATTAGACCAACCTAACAATCATCCTAACTAGTATTGTATGCTGTTAATGCATTAAAGTCGAATTATATTTACTTATTTAATAAATGAAATATGCAATTTGAGATTTATCTATCGTCAAAACTGATGATCTAGTTTGCAAATCATTAATTTGAATGCCTATAAATAGATAAAACAAAGATGAAAAGCTGAGCATGTTTTAAAGAAAATGTTAAAACGAATGTTTTTTATACTTACAAACCAAAGTAGTCTATAAAGTGAAATTTAATGTAAAATGAAAGATGTCCATGAATACGTGTGAATTAAATAAGGAAGCTGAGAATAACTATTTAATAATATGTAAACATACTAAATCAGCTTAAATAAAACACTAACGGAATAACTAAAATGACCGTTATACTTACCAGGCTATTACAAGTTAAACGATACACAAAACACTTTTAAAAGTATAAGCTTGGGCCATTATAAGTTTCTCACTGATTCATAACGAATTGACTGACCTGAGAAGTACTATTAGGACGAGAGCTTAAATTGGATCATAAATTTAATATTTTTTAAATATAAAATAGAGTTTAAATCTTTGGACCTACCAAACTAATACAAATTAGCGATTCGCGAAATGCTATATAAAGAGCAAATGCTATATAAGCTTGATTTTACAATAACTAAATAGGATAATGAAATAGGGTCTTTGCCTTGAAAATGACCTTATGGGGCATAGTAATTACTATGCCCCGTAAGGTCATTTTCAAGACAAAAATCTCAAGTAATTTTAATTCATACCAAGCTAACATGAATTAAGAAATCCGAGCCATGAAAGAACTATTTAAAGCAAATATCCAGTTACAATTCTTCCTTGATTTAAGCAGCGAAAAAAACTGGACAGAGAGGTTTTTGTAAAGCGATTTAAGAAGAGCCAAGCTTCGTGAAGAACAAGCTTGTTGAACAACAAGCTTCATTGAAGAACAACCGGCTCCTAGTATGGGAAGTGCTGGAGAGAACTTGGTTGGGGTATAATACGAGTTGGTGCTAACCAACAATTTAAGGTAAGAACGGGTACTACACTTGATCACCTACGGTAAGTTTTCTTCTTGCGAAGGTGCCCTTTATTCTGTTAGCACCGAAACTCTATTATACCTTCTCAACCAAAGAGACACACCTCTACGTAGTAGTTTGGATGAGTAAGAGAAATAATCTCTGAAACTAAGTGTCTCTAAAACTTTTATTAAATTCGTTATTTGTATATTTTGTTTAGTGCATAGAAGTTTATAATTACATGTTTAAAAATTTTTTTATTATTATATTTTCAATTTATTTGATAGAATACTGTAATAAATTTAATAAAATTTAATAAAATTTAATAAAATTTAATAAACAATTTAATAAATTGAATTTTATCTAATGTGTTCATAAATGTAAAAAAAAAAAAAACGTAGTTTGATATATTTTAAAATATCAGTATCAGTATGAGATAAACAATATGAGATAAACACTAAGAAGACAAATCAAAATTCTGTGTAAAAAAAACAAATGGAGTATTAGTTTACACAAGCTTTTGCACGTCAGTTTTCTGAGCCAAGTTCATACGATCGTGTGCTACGAATTTATTGATTATTTTAACGTACCATAAACATGATATTTTATTCGTTTTAGTGCTCTACCAAAAATTTTACCTTACTGATTATACAGTACTATATAACTATGATATCTAACTATTAAATGCTGCTAACCAGGCTCAGTATACTTATTTATGTTTTTTCTATCTATTTTTTGTAGCAAAATCATCCAAGCTATTATATACTATACATATACGTATATAATAGCTTGCATGACTTTAATCCAAGTTAATTTTTTTTTATTTAACGCTAATTTAATTCATTATTCACTAGATATACCGAAAGTATTACTTAATGCTAAGTATTTTTTTTTTGTCACGCTAAGTATTTTTTTTTGTCCGTTCTGTGTATAGATAACAATTATTAATACTTTATTCTTTTTACAGGTAAATGTTGTTTGAGTGGTTTGCATTTACTATAATTGTTTCATTATTTTTTAATTAATTAATATTAAGGTTTACAAAAGAATTTTGTAATTGAACAAGTGACAATCGTGACTTTGATCAATTAATTCAACAAACACAACTTAATGCATCACGTTTATTTAAAGACATCATTGAATGGATACCCTGGATACCCTTGAGCAAATTCACAAATATAAAATATCTTGCTAAAGGAGGCTTTGGTATCGTTTTTAAGGCAGTATGGATTGACGTATATATTACAGGATTTGATACATGATTGTTATGGAGTACGCAAAGCAGGGAAGTCTCAGAAAATTAATAGATAGTAAATTTGGTAAACTAACTTAACATTAATCACACACTCCATGTCACTGGAATAATGAGCAAATTTTGCAAGAGAATTTTTACAATAACTTATGGTAGAAATCACGATAATTCAAATGTACACAAACTCAACCACAGAAAAAAAACCAGGGCCCCATTTAATTAAAAAAAATAAAAAAATTCCTCAACTATTATTCTACTATTTTTAAAACTCGACTTTATCTTTATTTAAAACAAATAAATAATAGCAATATACATTATTTCAATATATTGAACAACGATCATGCCAATTACACAGAATAATAATTCTCAGTACAGTGAAATCTCTATAAGTGCACACCCTCTCTCGATGCACGCTTAAATTCGGGCCCAAATAAAAACATGACCTCCATAAATACTTTTTTCTTATTGCTCTCCAAGTGTACGTCGTTAAAGTTCGGTCCCAAGAGTGTGCACTTATGAAGGTTTTACTGTACTTTAAACAAATGAAACTTCGAGTCGACATGATCCTATTAAAACATTTAAAATAGTGAAATTTTTTCAAGTCATCAAGATAATATAGACGCATTCAAAAATTCACTTGAAATTACAATATCATCGCTTTATTCACCTGAAATGATAAATTCCAAATACTTCAGTGCAGGGCAATAGTACTCTCGAGAATTTGAGACAGGAAGCGTACGAATGTTTTGAGCAACAGAATTTCTCAAAGCATTAGAACTTTTTTGAAGAAATTCTCAAAGGAAACCAACATAGTCTCGAAGATCTAAAAAATGCTTAAACCGGGATTTTTCTCGGAATAAATGTGGTTTGGAAAAGTTAAATTAGTTAATAAAAGAACTTTGCTTAAAAAAATTATAAATTGTGAAATGTAAAGAACTACATGCTAGCACTATATATTATAAAGTGAAACGAAAGGTTATCTTTGAAGACAAGATTCTTGACAGTTTTACTTCTTACTTCAACTTGAACTTGCTCACAAGAAAGCATTTGTATTTCTGAATCAGGTTTTTTTTTGGATGCAAAAAAGTGTCACGTATTATCAGCCAAAATTTTTGATTGGTTGTAATATGATATAAATGATAACTGATAATCAAAAGATGACCCATATCATATATATGTCTTAAATCAAATCTTAATGTAAATGGCCTTTTTGACCAAACCTGTTCAATCGAAACTTTATGTTTCTTCTTCTTCTACTGCATCTCCAAAGTCACGGCATGTGCAAATCATTGAGGAACATCCTCTTGACCATCGCCTTGAGATTTTATTTCCTACTCTTTTATCGCCTCAACAGGAAAACAAGTTTTTAAAAGAAGCCTTTTATTATAAAGCAGACATTCCTTTATCTTACTTTATCGAACGTTATTTTATACAAGATTATTTACAAAAAGGTAAGGAGATTATATCTATACTTAAAGTTTTTACGCGCTCGAGATAGTCCTTATTTGTCTTTTTCTACTTCATAAAAGGACGTGTTGTCGCCCAAAGTTTAGGTGAAGGATTGATGTATCAAATGTTATCGCTCTTGACGGATCAGGTCATTATTTCAGTTAATCATAACTAATGACGCTTGCATTATCATTGAAAATATATTGTAAATAAACACTCAACCTTTATCTAAATAGGGACTCTTATTCTAAATTTAACTAAAGATACTTATGAACAGCTGGGAAACCTGCAAAATTTGGGCCAGATAGACAACGATTTGGTAACATTCTTATATCTCTCATTCTACAAAATGCATGTCTTTTACACATACTTTTTAGTCGTACAGATTAATTTACTTGAAAAGTCGATGATTCCTGGAAAGAATGGCTTCGAACGTATTAAATGGTGTTTTGATAATACATTGAGCGATCCATTTCCATTTCTTATTTCTTATGTAGATTCTGGTATTAATTTCAACAATATGTGTTTTATGATTTGCATCGTTTCGGTTGTCTTCTAATGTGTAAAAAAAAAACAAATAGTAACGCAAGAAACACAGAAAATAACATTTCCACCAACATTTAATGCCAAGAAATTCACAATTGAATTGAACTTTGAGAAGTTGAATGATATTATTTTCCCGGACATGGAGGTCATAAAGACCGCATCTCAGGATGATCATTGGAGATCTGATATTGTAGAAATTTATGATTGGTTTGGAATGGCCTCGCTTCGAACGCAAAGGTAATCGTTGTAAGACTGCACAACTGATAGTTCTTTAATATGATTGATCCGAATTATTGGAAATAGAAATAATATAATATTTTGAATGAAATTATTTGTGACGGTTTATACAGAAATTGGGTGATTCTGAAATTTAAGTCTTCCATCTAGATCTATAATACCTACTAAAACCCAGGTTCCCTGATTTCCCCCACCAGTTAGACTATGCCACCCTTCGTTTACCAATCAAATTAACAAAAAAAATCTTTGCAAAATTTTAGTAGAGTATACATTCTATTAGACCTATATACTTTTTCAACTGTGCTTTCGTTAATTGATCGAATCAAAATTTCTAAGCTAAAAACGGGTTTCCCTTCGTCCAATAGGAACTGGTGGGGAAAATTAATTAATCCCTAAAGCCCACTGTAAACTTTCATTAACAACTCAATCCTAAACCCCTAGGAAAAAAAACAAGTGCCAATTTAAAGCAGGTCTAAATTTCAGCATCAACTGCTACACTATCTAATTGTGCATTTCTCTTTACAACTTATGATCTCAGGATTAGATTGCAAGATAATGTTGATCCTTATATATCCATTTATACTGCTCCTACTCCACATTTAAGTGGTAACGGATCATTATTATGCTGTACTGGATTTATTCCTTCATCAATAATTTTGTTTCTATTTAAATTTATCTTGTATGTATTAATCATTTTATTTAGCAACATTATTAAGTCGCTAACTAATTATTGTCTTTGTTTATGAATCTCATTATAGCGATCAATTTAACAACTTAAATATTCCTTGGGTTGCTTTAAGTGTTTGGGGCTTTAAAGATTCACCAATATCATGGAACAAGCAAGAGCATGGTCATTTCATGAGTGGTGAAAATAATTATAGTTTTTTGATATGGCCAGATGGTACGTATATTATATCAAGCATTTGGGGCTTATGATAGTTTTTCATGAAAAATATTAATAAACTACTAAAAAGAAGACTGTTATAATTTGGCGTATGTGCATTGCAACGCACCCACTAACAGATCGCAGGATCACGTTCGAAAAAAATAGCGATATGTTAAAAAATCATTTATAGCTCATAATTTTACCTCTCTCGAACGGCCCTTTCATATTTGTGCTACGAATATGTCTATCTATTTCAGTGCAAGAATTAGTTAGGGCATTAACGTTTTTAGCAAAAAAAAGGAAAATTTCACGAAATTGGAGTCATTTTATAATAAGTTCTATTGATCTTGATCTTGATTTTGATCTTTCTAGATCTTTTGATCCCAGCATGTTGTTTTCACTCTGCTACGAACAATTGTTTATAAAAAAAGAAATTGTGCATGTAACATGAGTCTAGAATTTTTTTTTGGATTTATACTTACCTCAACTCGGCCATACCAAGCTGATTGCTTTGTTTACGTGTAATATAACCCCAATTTTTAAATTTATATATAATATACTACTTGTTATTAACCAATCAAATTGCAGTTAGTTATTTAATTAGCAATTCACATAAGAACAGGACAATTTAATTATAAAAAGTTGGGTAAATATTTATATAGTTTTTATAGTAATATGGAATCCAATTTCCCAAAATTATATAATAAAAAAAAGATGGGGTTTTTTAAGGTTCAAAATTTTAGCTCTTAGTAAAGTATCTTTTAATTTTTGAAAATTCTACCAGACATTTAATAAAAAGAAAGCCAAATACTATATTTTTATGCCTATATAATTTAATTTTATATTATATTTCAACTATTAATACTTTTATATTGTAGGCAAACTGGATTCCAATATTTCAGAATATTATAGTAAATTTACCATATTACTAGGCTAATGCGTAGCATTGTATAGCCGGAGCCAAAATATTAAATTTTAAATACTATATTGTACTATATATAGTATCTATATAATTTTATTTAAGAACCTTATTTGTAAAATTAAATAGTTTTAAATACTATTTATGAATTTAATAATTTATTAGTAAAAAAAAAGTACTATAAAAGATATTGAATTATATATTAGAAAATTTATTTTTTAAATAATAAGCTATATAATTTTTATATTAATAATTATCTTTAATATATTTAGCAATGAAAATAAAAATGATATATAAGACAAAGCAGATAAATGGCTAAGGATTTTTTATTAATAATTAAAATTGCATTATTATATAATTTATAATTAATATTTTTAAGTTTTAGGTATTAAAGAAACTAGCCGCATTTCTTCAGTTTTTCTTTCTTGCATTCTTTTACATCTTAAAATCCATTGAAGTCTTTCAAAATTAAATGGTATAAAAATAATATCATTAAGTGAACGAGCTCGAGATATTGCTACAAAAGAAAGCCCAGCAGCAAATTCTTTGCTGCCAATATCTATTTTAGCTTTTGGTAGTGTTAGCCCTTGGCTTTTGTGCACTGTAATAGCCCATGCAAGACGGATAGGAATCTGCAAACGTGAACATGTTGCCCCTGATTTGCCTTCCCATTTGCGTTGGATTGGTACAATTGGAACAACATTTATGCCATTTACTGTACTTATAGTAGGTCCTGCATAATTATCAAATTTGATAAAAACTGCTATTGGAAGTGAAGGTGGACTTTGCTCTTCTTCAAACAAAATATCTTGAATAATTCCCATTGAACCATTAACTAATCCAGCTTCTGTCCACAGGTTTGCTATTAGCATAATACGTGCACCTTTGCTTAATAATAATTCCGCCTTAAGACCATCTGCTCTGTCAGAATCTGCATTTTTAGCTTCTTTACCTTCTTTATTATGTATTGCAAGGATTTTTGCAACAGGAACATTTAATGATCTTAATTTATCAATATTTATTCTATTAACATCAGTCCACTTTGTCATAATACATGTGGCATCTGAAAATCTATTATATTCTGTTTTATTTATTTTATTATCAAAACGTGTGCTAAGTGTTCTCCAGTCTGTAAAAGTAGATTCGCCATTACACAATCGCAAGAGAATATTTCAAAACTCTCTTTGTTCATCAGAATCTCCAGATTGACGTTCAACTATATCAAGTTTATACACTTCCTGAAATTGATTGTATGCTACAATACTATCATTGGATAGTGAATCTTTTAAAATATTTGTAGTATATATAGGATGATCAAGCACAGGAGGAAGCTGCCCAAAATCACCAAACAAGATAATTGATTTTCCACCAAAAGGTTGGTTCTTTTGTTCAGGAAAAGCTTGACGTAATCGTAAATCAACCAAAGCAAGCATTCATACTTTTCTCATCAATTATAAAATATTGTATATTTTGTAATCTATTTTGTAAATGGTTTAATCGCTCACCAGTTATGTCAAGATTATTACCAATATGTATTGGAATAGAAAAAGCTGAATGAATTGTTTCTCCATTAATATTAAAAGCTGCAACTCCTGTTGGAGCAAGTAATAATACAGGTGAATTGGATCTAGTTTCTGTTAATTCGAGAAGTCGACACCTGATTGCTTTGATTAGCAATGATTTTCCTGTACCAGCAGTTCCCATAATAATAATGTTGAGTGGTTTAATTTGACAACCTGTAAGAATGCTCTGGTAATGTGATTCTATTTATTTAAAAATTGCTTTTTGTTTATTATTTAGAATATGATAATCTATAATATCAGTATTAGATATTTCATTTTTCTCTATTTCATTATTCGATTCATTACGATTAGATACTCTTTGCAAAAATGAGTCTACTTCTCTGAGGTCAGTATTAGAATAATTTTGTCTAACTTCACTAATCCAATCATACGTTCAATCAATATCACGAGATCCAAGATCAGAAGAACAATCAATTACTAAGTTAGGGCCCATTTCTGCCAAAAGCATCCAGTCAAATCAGTATTCTTCTCCTTCATCATCTTCAGATTCTTTCTCTTGACTTTCATCATCTGTTATTTCACTCGTTTCATTATTATCTATAGGGGGCCCAAGTAAGTCCATTGGATCAGAATTAATTTCTTCAGAATAGTGATTATATAAAACTGACCATGAAATTGTATTATCTTAAGTTAAAAGCTTAATATCTCGATGAGCAACATGAAAAAGAACTTTTACACGACAGAACTCCTCCCATTCTGGTCCATTTTGCAATGATGATGGTCGTGGCCAAACTCGTATAATGTTTTCTGTTTTACATATTTTCCATTTGTCATTGGTAAACTTATATGTGAGATATAATTTATATAATGAAAAATTTTCAAACTCAGAAGGTCTTTCCCAGTATATTTTTAAAGTAAAACGAGTTGTTAATCCAATATTTTCAATTTGTCTAGAAGTTCCATCTTCATTAACACCTGTACCACGAAGCCAACGAGGTGTTTCATTATTGAGATTTAATGAGAAAAAAGACTGGCTTGAATGATAAAGAGGAATTCCAAGAAGTAGATGACAAGTTTCTTGAGCAAATATATCATGTTCAGCAATACTATGAAGCAATAATTTCTGAACTGGAGCAAGTAATCTATCAGTAGGGTTGCTATTATTAAGTATTTGATTTAATATTTGTGAAAAGCCCTCTGATCGTGGTTCTGATTTACTTGCATATTTGGAAATATATTGTAGAGCTGCATGAATACTAAGAATAGGTTTAAGATCAACATTTGCTCTCCATCCTTGTAGTTGGATTCTACTATGAGGATTAATATATAGGTCGTTTCTTGCTGTTATAAGCTCTGGATGACCGTGACTATTATCACGCAAAAAAGTATGATTACTTTCTTCCTTAGGAAATCCAAATCTGCAGGATTGTTTTCCATGTTTGGTACGAAGACAATATGAGGAACTGCATCGTGTATGTCGCTGCAACTTGTTAACTAATTCAATATAATCTTGTATATCATCATGTAGTTCTTTATGACATTTTTGGCATGGATGATAGTTAGGAATAGGGGCATCAGGTCCTGGGTTAATAGTAGTAACCAGAGAGTCAATATATTTTGTTATCTCTCTTAATGAATTTTCATCTTTTTTTAGTTGTTCCCATTCAATTTTAGGAGCATTTTTTATTTTTCCAATTCCATGTATGTGAACACTATCACGATATTGCCATTTGAATCTATACCACCAATCTTCTAAATTCCATTTTTTTATTAGCACAGTATTAAAAAAAATCTCAAACTGTTTATTAAAGAACCAAGTAGCAAGATGGGGATTGTCAATGATGTTTGATAACGATTTTCATTAGATAGCACAAGTGCATGAAGTTCTGGCCAGTGTAAATCAGCAGCACTAAATGTAAAAAATATTAAACCTTGTGAACCTAACTGTTTAATCATGTCCGATAACTCACAACGTCTTGAATTCCAAAACTGTCTTGATCCACGTATTCCTAAAACAAATCTAATAATTCGATCAGCCATATTTGTATTACTATCTGCAATAATTTCCTGTATATCTGCAACTGTAAGCTGATTATCATTAAAATTCTGTTTAACATATACTCTTTCTTCTTGTAATGCTCGCCATCTCATCTGTGAATTAAGTGCAAAATACCGCCAACGAGTATGCTGAGCAAATCTTCCATCTTTATATTGCAATAAATACCTAAAGTATTCAGCTGGTTTGACATTTTTGATACGTTCTGAATGAAGATCAGCACTTCCTGTTGGATAAAGAGTTGGAAATGCACATGCAATATATCCTGAAGTTTGAAATTCATTAATAGGATTATTATTAATTTTTGGCCATTCAATAGTATTATTAGCTAATAATCTATTAATTGTATTATTTATAGCAATTTCTTTTCGATTATCTGAGGGTAGATAAGGTACAAAGGTGTGTGTAATTCCATTTTCTTCATTGTCTTTATTAAATTGATCATCAATAAATCCGTCTTCTGGTAGTGATTGAAGGTTTTCATTATCTATAGTAATTTCTGAATAATAGTTGTTGTTTGCTTTTAGCCAACGCAATGCACAAGCAACTTTATTACGACGAATTTTAAAGTCTCTAAATGCTGTTGGGTCTTTATCAGATTGTCGACGTATAATAAGCATATTTAATGAAGATGGATGCCAAGTAAGACGAGTTGTAAATTCTTCTACATCTTGAGAAAAATTGATAATATTTCCTTTATATCTATGCTGTCCTCCACGAAGTCTATAAACTACCATTACAGGAAAAACTTGTGCAATAAGCATTTCTTCAATTTCTGTTAGTTCTTGGAGCTCTTTGGGTACTTCTCCTGGATTCATATTATTATCAAATGAGAATTTTTTTGGTAAAGTTTTCTCAGTATAACAACGACGACATTCTCCTACAACAAGGGTTATTGATAGAAAACATTCTTTGCATGTAGGACACTCTGAGTGTTTTAGCTTATCCATTTTATTACGAAATTGGTGTAAAAGAACTTTATCATATTCATCAAGAATTGTAGAAGGCAAGGGCAGGGGTATATCTGGTTCATTCATATCTATATCAATTTCTGACTGAAAATCTCTGTTGCTATCATCTGTAAGATTTGCTTCAAATTCTTCAAGACCTTTTTCGA
>QKWP01000110.1:478635-501253 GCA_003550325.1 Gigaspora rosea
AAAAAAAAAAAAAAAAAAAAAAAAAAAAACTATTCTTGTGTGTGTGTTGTTGTGTTAGTTGTTGGGTGGATCACTTATTTGTATAGGTAATACAAACACCTGGAGAGCTAGAGAGGAAATAGCCAATCAGAGAGTCAAATTTTGACTATTCCAGATCATGGAATCCCGACCTGGATCGGAGATCGGGTGGTCACGTGACCCAAAAAATCTCACCTACATCCTGGCGTTCTCATTATCATACCCTTTAATCAATTATGATCAATTATATGCATAAATTAAATACTTAAATTTATTGAAGTCAATAATTTAATTTTAATATATAGGATAAGGCCATATAAAGTTAATTTTTGGGTTCTCATAACATGAGACAAAAAAATAACTCACCCACCCGGACTTTTATTTAAAAATTTCTAAAATTTTTTAAACAATAAAATTTAAATTTTATTTTTATAAAATCATAACCTGGAAATATATAGCAAAATTTTTAATAATGAGTTGGGACCTGGCAACAGAAGATTTAGCCAGGTGGATAAATAGTTTAGCTCTGCTAGAAAATTATGTATAATTTTCTGATGCTTTGTTCATAGCCTTAGAACCTAATTACCAAATAAAAAGTTGAGGCAGAATAGACTTGAATAACTAGGGTTGAAATAGAGCTCTCGGTTATTTCACGAGACTCTAATATAAGGATTTGGACTTTAATACCAGAAATGTAGTCATGCTTGCATTATGGAGTGCATGGTTTCCTGGATCAAATTCGCAAAATCTTGCATTTATTGAACGTTAAAAATCTATGATTTCACATGTTTATGTGCTGTGTGGTGTAATACAGTATATTTGTGCTACTCTAAGATATAATCTATCGTTATCAACTAACTGCTTTAAGATTTAAATTGCAAATTTCACATAATTTCGCAAACTGTAATAAATTACAGGCAAGGCTATTTTATAGTCAATTAATTCACAGATAAGTTTGCTTTATAGATAGTTATTTCACTGGCATCTGACTTCACAAACAAATTTAATCGATATGATTTGTCAATAGAGATTTAAATTTATAATGGTGCAATTTATAAATAAAATTGTCACGTAGTATAAAATAGTATAACTTATTTGCATCTATTTAAAAACTAAATTTTAGAACCAAACAATTTCAAAAATGACAAAGTTTTTTGAAAAGCCTTCTCGAACTTCTTGATGATAAAAAATAATATTGAAGAATCTCCCGATAATAAGATATTCCAAGCACATACTAATATTTTAAGATCAAATCTTTATATGTTCATAATGAATTAGCAAATATTAGTAAAGATTAGGGTTCCTCAAATTCAAATCAAATCAAATATTGGATCAATTTGAATTTGATCAAATCAAATTGACCCTGATTTGAATTTGATTTGATTCAAATATTTGAATTTGAATTTGATTTGAATTTGAATTTTTAATAGTAATTTTCAAATCAAATCAAATATTTGTCAAATCAAATCAAATTTGACCATATTTGAATTTGATCAAATCAAATATAGTCAAATTTGAATTTGAATTTGATCAAATATTTGATTCAAATATTTGAAAATCAAATCAAATTGCGGAACCCTAGTAAAGATAAGAATAACATTAAACCAATTAATATAAAGCATGGTTTTATTCAACAATTTGAAATAATTATTAGGTAATTTTTATATTTTTGGTAAGCCAACCTTTATTTTAAAGGCACAAAATTTACAAGTTCACTAATATGACAGTTGTTCAGTTTATGTATCATGTATATGCGAGAACTAATTTTGAATAATTAACTTAATAATTTAATAAATATATTTACGGAGGAGTGGTTTTGTCAGAAAAAGATCAGGACGCATCATTTATTTTTGAGCTCATTCTTGTAGCTTCCGAATTTCGGCTTGATGAATTGGTAAAACACCTTAAAACGCAGTTAATTAATGAAAATGCACACTGGCTTCATTTAAATTTTGCAAATGTTTATCTTAAAAGTTTTCAAAATGAAAACCTTCAAGAATTACAAAAATGGAGCAACGATATTTTGGCAAAGTATTCAGATAAAATTTGAGTCAGAAAATTTTACTTCAATGTACTAATTTCACTTATCATTATTAAGCAAGATGATTTACAGATAGATGAAGGGAAAATTTGGGACCATATTATAGAATGGGAAATTTCTCAAAACATAGACTTATCAACTGATATTAAAGATTGGTCATATGAAAAATTTTTAACCTTAAGACTACTTTACGGAATTGTTTCCTTTTATTTGCTAATTCCAAATGTCAAATAAAGATATTTTTGACAAAGTGGTCCCATATAAAAATATTCTTGAAGAATGTTATATTCCAAAAATTTCTTATCCCAAATAGACAAATATTATCAACAATTCTTCCACCCCGTAAAATTTTAATACCAGCGTTACCATCTAGAATAACAGAACCATTTACTTCAACAGTTATCAATGAAGCTCATGCAGCAGAAATAGCATCATGAGTTGATAAAAAACTGAAGCGTATTCTGTAATAAAGAATCTATATAAATTTAAATTCCTTCGTGAAATAAGAGATAATTTTACTGTTCAATCATTTTGAAATTTATATGATGAGCAAGCAAACACTGTTGTAGTAATGGCACTGATGAAATTCTTGGCAGATATAATCCACTCCAATGGATTAAATCAGGTAGTTGGAGAACTTGCAAAGATAACTTTATTTTTTCATTGAAAAATAGCACTATTCAATCTTCTATTTTAAGTCGTGTAAAAGCAGATTATTCATCAGAAGTGATTTATTGTCACACAAATTATGATCCAACCTTTGGTGCTGGTCATGATGTTACAGTAGGGAGGCCTTCTTTTACTCCTTACTATAACAACGACATGGCTACAGGGATACTTTATCGGTTTATAGCGGTGTCCAAGAGGTAGGTATAATTCCTTAGTCTGTAAGAAATTATACTCTTCTCTAAGGGCAGTTCGTGAGAGTATTCAATGAGGAATTATCGATTTTACTATTACTTGATAATAAACTTGGTGTTATTAAGATAAATAGTTTCTTTATTAATAATCTAAAATAGGGCTATCCTTAGGTTTCTGTTCCTAAGAAATCCTAGTACAAGATGTATATTAAGTATAAGAGAAGTGGGGTGTCTTGGTCTAGTTTGACTAAGGGAAATTCTGTGTCTTTAAATACATTTTAGAATAAGCGTTATAAGTGTTAATTTACAATGATAAACACTATAATCTACAAGAGCAACATAAGCATTATAAGCGTCATAAGCATTATAAGCGTGATAATCGTTATAAGCATTATAAGCGTGATAATCGTTATAAGCGTTATAAGCGTGATAATCGTTATAAGCGTTATAAGCGTGATAATCGTTATAAGCATTATAAGCGGTATCAACTATTCTAACTTCTCAAGATAATAATATAATACAATATAATAATAAAATATAATAAAAATAAAATAATAAAATAATAAGGTAATATAATAAACTATCGTTCTATAACAATGATATTTGGATGGATCATCGTTCATATAAAAAAGCAATTAGAAACCAAAGTGGCAAATCTTTCTTTTGTGTAGAAGCATATGAAGTATTTCAAATTCAGGCAGTGGAAACATCCAATGAATAGTTTATTCAATATGTACCCAATGCCCCTAATACTGTAATACCTTAATACTTTATTATGCACGTTAATAAAAAATGTACTGATTCCTATGACTAAGTTGTTTATAAAGTGATTAGTAAAATAGCCCTATACATTGACGAAATCATACTAGGGCTATTGCAAGAATAACCAGACATGCATGTGATCATGTGCGATAGAGATTATAGATATGTATTAAAATTATAAAGAGTAAATGGTGAATCTTAGTGCTTGCTTACTTCGCTTGTCTTGCCGATTATAAAGTTGCATCTAGCAACTCACTCGTTGTCATGTATAGCGAGTTGAATGCACAGCACTATAAAATGGGCTTTAAGTAAAATGCGCACACCATATTTCGATCTTCATTTATGCTTTGTCACGTTAGTATATCCACGTGAATATAAAATTGCTATGAGTACAGTATATAAATATTTAATATTTGATGAAAGAAATCTGAGCAAGAATAATAATATGAATGTAGATTCACTTATATGCTAGTTGCTTTTTCAAAAGATACATAACTATCTAAACATGACAATCGGGATAGAATCATAATAGAAAAAGAAATTAGCATAACTTTACATCATCACAAACGAACAGTATATGTCGTATCACCTAGATGTTGAGGGACCATCACGTGATATTTGTGATCTCCTATTGGTCATAAATCATATATAATTTAAATTTTCAAATTTGGTTCTTATTGACCTGGCCAGGCTATATTATATTTTTATAAAATTTAAATTTTTTTTTAGTTTTTGTGACCCAACCGGGTTATGAGAACCAAAAATCAACTTTATGTGGCCTTATTAATAGTTAATAGCTTCGATTATAGTGATATAATAAATTAGATACGATATAATCAGTCATAAATTATGACCAATTTAACAATTTGACTGATTAAGCATATTGACCAATCAAAATACATGATCGATTATGATCAGTCAAACGATTTTGACCGATTAAATGATTTTTGACCGATCAAAGCATATAATCGATCATTGATCGATTTATCTTGCACATGTTCGATCAATGACCGATCACAAAAAATTTGACCTATCGCTACCTCTAACATAGGCTAGATATGCTTATTTGTGCAGGTAATACAAAATTGATTTTGTAACAATTTAGGGTTAGAGCCTTAATGTTAGAGGTTAGAATGAGTTTTATTATATATGAAATTTCATTATTGTCATTTTTAATTAGTGCACCAAGATCGATTTAAACATTAGTTTTTGCATATTTCTCTCCAGAAGTTTGTATTACCTGCGCAAATAAGTGGATGTATTAATTGATGCGTAACAATTATACATATGTGATAAAAAATTTGGTATCCATCCTGAGGCAATATATAAATGTAACACAGGGGTGCAAAGCCTAGGAAACTCCTTATAAATTCTATAATTGCTATTGAGTTTTTTTTAATGCATATTTTGTTAATAACTTGCTAACTTGTTTTTCAATATAGACTTGAAGTTACTAATTTAATAGTTTCATTGTTTTCTTGATATTTAATAAATTTAGCAGCTTTTTTTCTCTGTTCTATTATTGATTCGAAAGCTTTTAAAAAACTTGTTAAAAAAATCATTGCATCCATATATCCATTTATAAGATTATTTATTGACTCTTCTTTTTGAGTTGTTGTTATATTAGCTATAAATATTTGTTTATTATAACAGAATGCCCAACATTTTAGATTTTTATCTATTTTTGATACATATTTAACTACTTTAGAATAATGTGTTTTTAATTGTTCCTATTTTTTTATGAAATTACTTTCTTCATATTAATTAAAACATTTATAAAAAGATTTGATAAATATTGCACAATTGGATTCAAGTATACTATTTAAATTTTTCATTATATTTTTAAAAAGATACTACAAGTTTAAAATATATTTTGTTTCAAAAGATTAAAAAATTTAATTAACTGCTTTAATTATTGCTAAATCTTCATTAGTAAAAAATACTTTTGGTACATAATTATTTATTAATTTTAAAAATGTACTAAATATTCAATTAAACTATTTAGTATTAAAGTTCTAACAAAGCATACTTTGTCCATAATTATTAATACCAGTAAAAATTCTAAATAGTATTTTGAACCAATTTGTCTTGTAAGTATTATCAAAAACAACTATATTATAAAATCTACAATAATTTATTCATTGTTCTGGAAATATTCAAATTACTTGTTCTAATTTATTCATTTTAGAATTAATATTTATTTCAAATTAAAAATCATTTTCTTGAGATTTTAGTTGTTTTAAAGTTTCTACAAAATCATTAGTACTCAATTCTCTTTTTTCTTTAGCTTCTTTTTGTTTATATATAAAATCATATAAATTATTATATAGGCTGCTGTCAATAGAAATAAGGCAGATTGACATTTTAAAAAAAATTAATACCTTAACTTTCACAGTGCATATCTCTATGGATTTTGAGGCTATCTTGATGATTTAATATTCAAAAGAAAAAGCTTAAATCATATGCTTTCTTTTGAATATTAAATTATCAAGATAGCTTCAATATTTATCAAGATATGCACTATGAAAGTTAAAGTATTAATTTTTTTTAAAATGTCAATCTACCTTATTTTTATTGATGGCAGCCCATATATCCATATAATAATATCATCAAATTCTTTTTTTAAAATTGTATGAATTGTTGGTATATTGTATCCAGTATATCAAAGAAGCATAATTTTTTGTTGTACTTCTAATAGAATTAATCTTTCTTTAGATATAAATCATTGATAATTAGCTAAAATTATTAAATGATTATGCTTTAATTGTATTAAAATTATATACCACAGATTATTATTTGATTTATATAAAGCCTGAACTAAAAATTTACAATTACATTATTGTAAAGATCAATTTTTAATTTTTAAGCTAGAACCAGAAGAGCCTTCTTGACTATATACTATTGTTTTTTTGCGAATTTGTCTTGCTACATTTTTTTATATTTTATTAAATGAACTTGAAAACTTTGCTGTTTTGTATAACTTTTAATCACTATAACAAAAGCTTTATATAAGGTATAAGAATTGTTTTCTTTAAGTTCTATTTGATTTTTAAAGATTGTTCAAAACTATATAAACTATAATTAAAACTTTTAGAAGCAGTTGAATTATAACTTTCTTGTGCTATAGTTTTATATATAAAAATAAACACACATTAGTATTAAATATAATTTTATATATACTTATAAATTGACCAATTACAAATATTTTATAATAATCACATGATAGATATAGGTTAAGACTCTGTACTCTGGGATATAGATTAAGTTTCTTTTTCATCACAAATTAGTAAGCATATGACTTATATGTTCGATTTTAAGAGTAGAATACAACATCGTTCATTTTCATATAAGATCGGTTGCAAATTTTTTGTGTAACCTATTGCTAAAATCGAACACGTTAGAATTTTCTATAGCAGCAGTTAGATCTTTAGATTGATAACAGTTATTCAAATTATTTTTTGAGAGGTGAGTTAGAAGATAAGAAGTTAAATATTTCTATGCTTATTGTTTTTTTTTTTTAGTTCTTACCTTTCGTTATTCATGTCGTCATCATTGTTCTTCAGTGTAGTCATTTGACCATTGCAGCATTGGGTCAGTAGTAGGTAGTAAAACTTTTCGCCCATTAGAATTAAAGTGAAACCAAAAAACTTGCTAATACTTTCCTTTTGTAGGTCCTGTTTTTTGTTGAACTTGGTCTTGGAAATGGAACTAAGGCATGGTAAATACTGTATTTTTCTTTCCCATTTGTTTTCGTAAATATTGAGCTAACTTTTTTCTTGTAGGGTACGACAAATCTTCGACGTCTCAGGTGGGCTAGGGAAAGAAGAACCAGAACATGGGTAAATACTTCTTATTTTCTTGTAGGGTATGATGAATTTTCGACATGTGGCTTGGTTTTGCTAAACTTGGTTAGATAAATACTTTCCCTTTTCTTTTATTTTCGTTTAACAATTACTACTTTTTTTTTTGTAGGGTATGACGTTTGGATATTACGAACCTTCTGGTTTTACTTAAGCTATAAATGTGTAGGTAATACTTTTTTTATTGTTGGGTATGATGAATCTTTGACGTGGAACTTGGTTTGCTAAACTCAGTCATAAATAATACTTTCTTTTTCTTGTAGGTACGACGAACCTTCAACGTGAAAGCTTTGAACAAATTTGGGCTTACTTGTCGTTCCGCATTTTATTTTTGACTATTGTTTACCATGATTGGACTTGAGTAAGCATAAACTAGTGTTTCTCTTTCTATTTCGCTTTTTTTTCATATTAAAACTCGTTTTTTTGGTTTTTTAGGTTTTTCGTTCTAGAGTATAGAAACACAGACGCGAAATCATAATTTGAACATGGTATATAAATTATTTTATTAGTAAAACTTTTATTTTTTTTATTGTAGAAATTTTATTTTGCACAATAAAATATTTCGAAATTATAACGGTCACGTTGTTTATTTTGATTGGGCGACAATCGGTTCTAGAATGCTCGATAGAATAAAAATTTTTTTGTACTACCTAGAAAAATCCCAATCGTCCTAGGAAAATTGATGATATATACAAGTAGATTTTTTAATATAATATGTGACTTTAAAGTTTCACTACTATAAATAGAAGGGTTTGATCTATATGCCACAAAATTTTGGCTAAAATTGGTTGCATTCTTGAAAAGCCTTATCAATAGCATATTTTTGCCCCTATATAAAAATTTTTTTGTATGACAATCAGATATGAAAATGATCGATGTTGTACTCTACTCTTAATTGGTTGATTATAGAATTGCTAAGGCAACAGATTACTATGAACTAATGTTCTTATTTTATATTCTAATATCTGCACTTTTAATAATTATAATTGTAACCATAATTGTTTATAAAATTATAATTGTAATTGTAATTGTATTTAATTATAATTGTAGTTGTAATTGTTTATAACTATGATTGTAGTCAAGATTATATATAATACAAATAAATAAAGTATTAATAAATTAAACTAGACAGAATTTGAAATTTAATCTAAGTTTATAGTTAATAAATTATTTTAACTAAATTTGTAATTAAAAAAAAGTATTTTCAAATATAAGTTTTATATAATGCTTATTTTAATATAAAAAATTTACTAAAAATATTATATTATTTTAATTTGCAAAATAAAGATCTAAATAATACAATTTTAAATTTTTGTAGCAATTTAATAAAAAATATTTATAATAAAGCTAAATTTAAAGCATAAATGCACTATATGCTTTTGTTTCTTTATAAATAATTAAAAAGTACTATACAATATTTTTTAAATATTAATGTAATGGATACAATTAACAATTATTAAACTTGTATTAAGAAATATAATTAAATTAAAGACTCTATTATTTTTTTGAAAAAGTTGTTGATTATTTTGAAAATCTAACAAAAATAATCTATATTTTATTAATAATAAAAAATTTAGTAAAACAATAAGTAATATTTTTAATAAAGAAATTAAACATTAATACACCATTATGGGCTTCAAGTTATATAAATTTGCTGAATTATTTTTACAATAAAAAAATGCAATTCTAATTTTAAACAATTTTATAAAGATTATAATACTTCATATAAGAATGAAGAACTTAATATATATAGCAAAATTTTTTGTTTTATTGATATCCAACTTTTGACAAAAAATTAAATATTCATTACTTCATTTAGCATAAAATGTATATATATAAAATTGATTAATAATTGTATTAATATATATATGCTAATTTGATTAGAATTTAACTACAAATAACCGGCAGTGATCGTCACCGGTGTGCAATTAACCAATAATGATAAAACAAAAAAAGTTCATTTCATCATTTCATTTACTTTAGGGTTAGGGTGAGGCCTGGGATTTTAGCAGGGTGTCTAATATATGCAAAGTTTAGCAAGGAATTTTTTTTGTTAGAATGTCAAAGGTAGTTTCATAGACGAATGCTTGAGATATTAGCATTTTTTTAAAAAAAAATCTTTATTTTTGTTACACAAACTAATTTGCACATTACACCTGATTCTGCAAATTTATTGGTTAATTGCACACCAGTGATGATCACTGCCGGTTATACAGTGGCCTACCATAATATTGTGGACACTTTTGGAATTTTAATTTCTCAAAACCGGGTAAGTAAATGCTACACGAAATTCATATCACGTGTTCAGTAGATCATAAGGCACAACATACTAAAATTTCACGTAATTTTATTTACTTGCGCAGAAATTATGCAAAAAAACCCCGAACTTGGTTTTTTTATTATTGCAAAAACTTAAAATTTAAAATTTTTGTTTTTTACAATTTCTTTTTTTTTTAANTTCTGCCAGCCATTTTTAAACTAAATTCATTATAGTTAGATAAAGGACTTCGTTATTGGTACTTTCTTTTTGAGCTTAAGAAAGTTTAAAAAAAGACAAGAAGCTTTGATCCAGTAATAATTAAATGACCTTCTTTACAGTAGCATTTGAGCCCAATCCAATAGCTTAAAAAATTTCATTGATAATAGTCGTGAAACCAGACCCATTAGATAAAGGACTTCGTTATTGGTGCTTTCTTTTTGAGCTTAATAAGTTTAAAAAAAAAGACCAAAAGTTTTGATCCAGCAATAATTAAATGACCTTCTTTACAGTAGCATTTGAGTCTAATTCAATACGTAGCTTAAAAAATTTCGTTAGTAATAGTCGTGAAACCAAAAAATTTTTATTACATGTAATTGATCTAATTGGACGATCATTTCAGGTGATCTAGAATTTTTTAGAATTACGTAATTCTATTTTTAGATCAGAATTTTGTTGATCACGTTTTTTTTAAAACCTGATTTACTCAAAATTGTTTATATGTAAAAATGGGACCTTTTAATACGGAACACCCCATATAGTAATTTGTCATAATAATTATGACATATCATAATAATTACATGTAGTAATCATTACTACAATTAAGGTTTTAAAAAGTTGGTATAAAAAAAATTAGTAATATTAAAGCAAACTAAACAAGTTTTTATAAACCAGTTTTATAAGCATGATTATATAAACCAATTTATACAAGCATACTTTATACAGAATAAGCAAATTTGTATAATAAAAATATTAAATTGCTCAAGCAATTTAGTTTATACTTGAAGTATTTTACTTTGATGCTAAAACAAATTAAACTAGTTTTTATCAGAATTGTTTAAAATACCAAAGATTTAAATTTTAATAGTACTATAACCCAACATATAAAATATCTAAAAAACAATATACCAATATATTATTAATCCAAAATTTAAATTTTAAATATTTATAATTTCAAAGAATTAAAATCTTATATGTATAAATATTGTATTGACTATAATAATTCTAAGTTTTATTAGAATTAGAATAAATCTAGATTAGGTATTAATAGTATTATGATTATTTTGTTTTTAATTTGGCATTTGATATTCAGAATTATGTATTTTCAGAATTGTAATTTTTTAAAAGTATAATTATTTGGGTTATTAAACCATATAAAAAATTATTTATAAAAATTTTTAAAAATTGATCGAGTTAGATTATAAGAACTAATTAATTAACTTTGAATAGCTATTGCAACAAAAATTTATTTATTAAATTATTAAAAAATAAAGCTAGTAAAAATGGATTCTTAGAATTTAGTTAAAGCATTTAAACTGACATAAAGCATATTTGCTTTTGAGCAAATTTAAAGCATAATTGCTTTAAGCAGGAAAGCATATTTGTTTTTAAGCAGTGCTTAAAAAAATTTAAGAGCAAACTTTAAAAATTTGTGCTTTGAATATGCTTGAGCAGATTTTATATAAGCATTTTAACATCTCTAGTAAAAATATATGTTGTAAATATGGGAAATTTTAGGCATCTCTAGCTAGAGATATATAACATATATGGAGTGTCTTCAATTAAAAGGGCCCATTTTTACATATATTTTATTTTGAGATATTTGAGTTTAATTATTTGTTTTGATTTTCNTTTTTGTTTTTTACAATTTCTTTTTTTTTTAACAAAAAAAAAAAACTAACTATATTTTAATATTTTAGGGACCCTCCTCTGGCTTCAATGCAATCAACAACCCGATCAAGCATGCTGACGACCATTTGCTGACACAACTCGGGTGGGATCTCACGCCACGATTGTTTGACAATTACATCCAACTCCTTGAGATTACCCGGCTTCGTTTTGCGACTTACAGACCTTTTCACTTCATTCCACAAATTCTCAATTGGGTTTAAGTCAGGGCTCTGTGGGGGCCACTCCATTACATGTATTCGAGTTTCTTTAATAGCTTCCTTTGCTGGCTTAGCAAAGTGGGGTTTGGAATTATCTTGTTGAAAAATTGACCGATCACGATTCTCTTTTTCTGGAAAATTTTCTACTGCGGGACGAACATACTTATGGAGAATTATAGCATGTGACACTCCAGTTACAGACAACTTCAGAGGGACAAAAGAACCAACCCGTACCAAGAAAAACAGCCCCAAAACATATGGCCTGGACTACGCTTAACAGTGGGTCCCACACAATCCTGTTTCCATTTTTCATGCGTTGCACGCCAGACAAGATTGCGAACCCCTTGGAAAATACAAACAGTGGTTTCATTAGACCATAGTACATGCTTGAAATTCTCTAAAGACCAACCTCTATGTTCAAGAGCCCAAGCTAACCTTTTTTCTGCATTCTCGGGCGATATCAACGGTTTTGGAGTGGCGACACATAACATCAGGTTTGATTTGTGCAAAGCACGACGTATAGTACTCAAAGAAAATGTTTTTTCATTTTGAACGTTAAAAAGGTTTGCAATTTGTTTGAGATTTAGGTGGCAGTTACCGTTAACAACTAAACTCTTCAGGTTGTCACGATCGGTTTGAGCGAAATCAGAAGGACGACCAGTGCGTTTTTTTTTTTGCACCACACAGGTGCCCGAGCCACGGTACTCATTTATTGTGTTCTACACAGCTGACTTTCTATAGCCAACAAAGGCCGCAATGGTACGAACGGAATTACCTCTTAAATGGCCATAAACTATGGCGCTTCTTTGTGCTTCGGTTAAGTCTTTCTTGCTTCCCATTATTCGTGAAAAAAAGATTATCTATTGTTTTGCCCAATTATGCAAATCTGTATTAAATAAATATACCTTTTTTATTTTGTATAACGTTGCATAGGTATCACGTGACGTTCTGGTGAAATTTGAGCCGATTTTAATAAAAATTAAATTTTTTATGAATTTTTTTTTAAAAAGAAAATTTTTTAAAATTTTTTGAAAATTGATTTTCGCAATAATTTGAAAATAGTAATTTGGCTTGTCTTGTGCATAACTCCTGCGCGAGTAAATAAAATCACGTAAAATTTTAGTATGTTGTGCCTTATGATCTACCGAACACGTGATATGAATTTCGTGCAGCTTTTACTTATCCGGTTTTGAGCAATTAAAATTCCAAAAGTGTCCACAATATTATAGTAGGCCACTGTAGTTAGTAAAATTCAATTTGATTATATTAGTAAATTTATAATTTTTTGATTATTAGTCAAATACTAGCACTTCAAATAAAACAAATTTGTATTATTCAATTTGTTTTAGTAAGAGAAATTGTATAATACCAAAATTACTTAATTCTAATTAATTTATCACAAGATATTGTTAAAACATTTGTATATTACAAATACCCATCTGTATTATAATACTCTATCTCACCCTAATAAATAACTAAAATAAATAAAATAGGATCATGTTGACTAAAGAAAAATTAGCTTAGCAAATTGAATATAATTTTAATTTTTTATTTTACCAAATTACACTTTAGATTATTTATATCTAAAACCATTCAAGCAGAATTTTTGTTTAATATAATATAAAATATTGGATTTTTCTAAATATCTCTGGCCAGAGATATATAGCTTATATGGAGTGTCTTCAATTAAAAGGGCCCATTTTTACATATATTTTATTTTGAGATATTTGAGTTTAATTATTTGTTTTGATTTTCGGACTGATCCGGGATCAATCAAATTTCACGATATTGATTGGTTAAAGACGGCAGGTGACTATCGGGTAAACTCGTGACGTGTTGGCTCTACGCAGCCTCATGTAATTTTTCTTTTTACATTATCTTGATTTTTTATTATGTAATTCGACTTTCATTTATAATTAAAAAAAGTCAATCATGTCAAAATTTATATGAATTTAACGAAAACTCATTTTTCAAAAAAATGTAAAAATGGGCCCTTTTAATTGAAGACACCCCATATATCTCTGGCCTCTTGGCCAATCAAAGAACGAGAAAAGCACATGACTGAGGTTAATGTATTGATCCGATTGCTAATCTGATTGCCGATACAAGATATTCTGTATTACCAGATCCGAATAGATAAAATTTGTTTTTTTTTAGATTTGTTTTTTTCGTGTTTTTGTTTTCTCCGCTCACTGATTTTTTTTGTTTATCTTTTGCTTTTTGTCGTTATATTGTCATTGGTACTGCAGTTGGTGGTGTTGTCATTGTAGGTGTCACAGTTGTTGGTGTTTCGCTGGTGTTGCAGTAGGTGTCGAAGTTGGTGTTGTCATTGATGTTAGATTTTTCTCCTGGGTTGGAGTCCTCGTGTTTCTCTAACATTTTGAAAGGGTCTTCCAGCGTTTTTGTGAAGTGGTTTTGTGGGTGTTTTTATAGAAGGTCTTGTGTGATTTACATGTGTATTACGTCTAGTCTTTCATCTTTTGTATGGTTCTGCATGTGGCTTATAGAATGGTCTTGTATATTTTCCTTGCATTATTTCAGTACTTGCCAAGTGTCTTTTTTTCTTTACTAATCCTTTTTTTTATTTTTTTCAGTCTTTTTTCGTTAGGTCCGAGAATCAGAATTGGACTTGGCATTAGACGGGTAGGTTTTTCTTTTTTAGTTTGGGGGGTTTTATTTTTTTTTTGTTTGTTTGCTGAAACTAACACTTATTTTCGTTGTTTTCAGAAAATTAGTATTGGATATTGGAAATTTTCAGGGTACTTCAAGTATGTACTTTTTTTTTGTTTTTTTTTCTTGTTTTTTTTCTCTACTCTTAACGAGAAGCAACAGTAACATATAATAGTATTGGAGTTAAAAAGATTGTAGTTGAATTTTGAAATTCTACTATTCGTTGTGCTATTGTCTTTCTAGTGCATAAGGGTGAAAAC
The DNA here is from genome assembly GCA_003550325.1 of Gigaspora rosea. NCBI lineage: Eukaryota > Fungi > Glomeromycota > Glomeromycetes > Diversisporales > Gigasporaceae > Gigaspora > Gigaspora rosea. The sequence continues at coordinate 493,472 of QKWP01000110.1, forward strand.
ATGTCATTACATCGCAATTATGATGTAATGACTTGTTAATCAACAATAATGTTTCATCACGGCGAATTTATGAAGTTAAGCTAAAATTCAAACACCAAATTCAAGCATTTGATTCCAAATTTAAGTTTTAGCTAACAAATTAACGTATTAATCATTTCATTTTTTTTGACCTCTGATCTAGATTGATAACGTGTATAACCTATCTTCTGCACTTTCGACGTGTCTCATTAGACATAGAAGTTTATTAATATGACGTATTATAACTCGGGAAATTCTGATTATCTTAGTCAAAATTTATATTTACATATTAGCAGTCAAATTTTAAAATTTTGTGGTATTTCATCGGTGAACGTTCGTAATCAGGCTTTTATTTTTTTTTTTTTATTCTATGTAATGTGTAAATAAAAACATTAAAGAAAAAAAATAGTATAAATAGTGGTTAATTCGTATTAGAGACTGTTTAGCATTAGGGTTAGGGTTAGGGTAAGGACCAACTTAGGTAAAATTACCTTCCCGACATTTTTTATTAATGGCCCAAGATATGATAGGTTTAGAATGCCGTTTTCATGTTCTTGCATTTTTTTGTTTTTTGACTTATTCAGGCTGATCCGTGTAAACAAAATTTTGCGGCTCCGTTTGGTTGATTTACACAAAAATTTCACGTGGGTACATGGCTTTAGGCGACCCCTGTATTTTTATACAGTAAAATTTAATCCGATGTAGAGGTCAGAGTCTGGGTTGCACAAACCTTTCCAGCCAGCCAGTGGTTTGAAAAAAATGGGTCACGTGTCCTTGGCTTGTTTTAATTGGCTAATAAGCCAGAGATATATAGTTATATATCTCTAGCTAGAGATGCCTAGAAGAACCCTGTAAATATAATTGTTGTAATTAGCTATTTACAGCACTATACTTTATTAGATTCTCGAAATAACATGCTCAGGCTTATCCAAAATAACGTGCAGATGGCTTTTATTTCATGCTTATATGGCATAAAATTCTCATTAGGTTCTTTAATATTAGCTTCTTATTTTTTTTAATTAAACTGGTGAGTATGGCATCATTTATCAATTGAAATGATTTAATTAAACTGTAACTAATTCTTATTTTAGGTCATTCTCAAGCATCTAATTCAATCCATTAAATAATGATGTTCAAGTATCACAATTAATGATAATATTTATACGATAGATATAAATGCTTGAGTGTGCACTTTTCATTTTTCGCTATGCCAAGAAAATTCCAACCAACTAGATGTTGAAGCTTCAGTTTTGGTTACGTCAGTTTCTCTTTTTAATAATTTGTCAATTTAAATTTCTGTTGCAACATTGGTGAAAATTTCTTTGATAGCAACAAGTAATTTTGTATTTTTTAACTTTTTTGGAATGAGTGAGTGGAATAACAGCACACGTATTTATTACATCTTGATCAAAAGATGAGTTACGTGTATTATTTAATATATTTGATATGTAAAAAAAATATAAAAGTAGTGTTTGAGCGACCTTTATCAATAGTAAATATTTGAAGAAAATAAGGGTTTGTATCTTGCTGATTTTTTTTTTATCGAAATGGTACGTAATAATTGATTCATTTATTCAATTTCTGACTAATTGAAAATTTTGCCTCTGATCAATTGATTAAGGTGCTTGCTTCTTATTAATCTTAATATGTACTGATTACAGGATTAATATTAAAGTTAATTTACCTAATGAAGCTTGGCAAAATTACAGTACATAGATTACGTAAGTTGTTTGCGTGTTTATAATCACAGGAATATACCAGTACGATCACATTAAATGGAATTAAGATTATATCGCATACATAATTACTTCATGGTGCATACGTCGTATTGTGAGAAAATTATATTAGGATGTACGTACGATCAATATCTATACCGAATTCGTCTGTTTAAGTATTTTTGATTGTTTATATGATTAATGCTATAATGTCACCATAAATTTGTAATAGATATATGAACTATGTTAATATCTTAAAAAACTGAATTGTGATATTTAAATTTCATTTGCTTATAAAAATTTGATACAAGTCCGTTTCTGAAAGCAAAATTTCTGAAAATTAATTCCAGATTTTTACTTTGCAGCACTTATTTTAAAAACTAACATTCGCTACATCTAAGTTTTGCTAGAACAATGAATAATTTGGTAACAGACTTTTTTGCAGTAATTTACGATAATTCAAATGTAAGTTCTGGAATAGAATTTTTTATAATAACCTATGATGAAAAGCAAATAAAAACAATCTTACCTCATAAAAAAAGATTGTTCAGTTATTGTAAGTATTATCCAAAAAATGTTGGAATGGAGTCGATTTTCCGAATGACAGTACGTTATTGTACAATTTTTATGCCGTGATGTAAAAAAAGAAATTTTGGGTCGACAATAAACATTGTATTTTTTTGAACAATAGCAGAATAACTTAGATAATTTTTAGAACTTTGTCGACAAAATTTGGACAAAATTTTTTTATAAGGTCAACATTAACTACATAGAAATCATACTGTAGTAATTCCAATGCAGATTAACTCGATTTTAACTATATATTATGGTTATCGAAATAGCATGCGCTATAAGAATTTTTTATCATAATTCCAATGCAAACCAACTCAACCTTAATCGCAGATGCTGTTGTCACCGGGATAATTAGTAAATCTGTAACAGAGTTTTTTACTGTAACATTATGGACATTATAATAATTTCAATACGTCTAACTCAGTGTTCGAAATTTTGGACTCAAAAGTATTCTATAAGCGTCCTCATGAGAACGTTAAAAATACTAATTTTGAACACTAGTCTAATGCAATCTTAATGATAAAAAATCCTGATTCACAATACAAACTAACTCAACCTGAACTAAATTCACGAACATGTCCGGGTTCGGGATATTATATATGTCACAAAAATCTGTTTGATTAGCTACGGCAAAAATTGCCCGGATAACTACCCAATCTGAATCATTATAGAGTATGCTATATCATATATATTTTCCTTAAGTATATTACACTTTACAAAATTTTATTAGATTATAATATAATTTTAATCTGCCAATAATTTCAATTCTTAATTAAGTATATTATAATTTAGAATTAGAATTTTTTTTTACATTGTATTTAAATAAAGTAAAGCATTGATTTAACTTTAATAACTTAATATTCTTAAAAGTCTTTATTTTGCTTAAATTATTCCTTTATGCTATGAATAATGCTTATGAGACATAGTCAAATTAGCTTTATACTGCGCCCATCATTATCATATACACTTACTTATGATGCATCCAGAATATAGTTTTAAATACATAAACACTGGGTACTATAAAAGTGTTAAGCATTATAAATAGCATAAAAACATAACAAATATATTGTAATTTATACATAGGAATCTTAAATAAAAAGTATTCTTATTTAGTGATTGTTTGCTTTTTTACTTTTTTTCAGCCAAGGCAAGAACAAAAAGCCAAGAAACTTTTAAAATCTGGTCATCTTTCCATCCTTCTTCCTCCTTTAGCTCCTCAAATAACTTGTTAATTGGATCTTCTACTTTCTGATTTTCTTTTTGATACTTGGCCATATAATTCTTGTAAGCGCTCCATGTCTAACAAAAAAAACATATTTATATATGTTCTAAACCAATATAAAATTTCAATTGATATTTTTTGAACTCACCTTCATATAGCTCTTCAATCGTTCAACACTCCATTCTTCACTTAAAAGACTTTCACCATTACTTATTTTTCCTCCTTTCTCATCAAACTCATACCTTTCCCAAATAATATTTCTGAACAATTCATCAGGTAACACGATACCTTTATACAAAATGTTTATCTCTAACTTTTCAGGATTTCCGGGATTCCAATAGTCACCAAATGTCTCTAACACAAGTTTCATAAATTTTTTCGTGGCAACTGGATATCCATCAACAACATGGTACGAATACCCCCAAATAGCCAATGTTCCACTCGGTTTTAAAACTCTCCAAGCCTCATTAAAGAATTTTTCTCTATCGAACCAGTGAACTGCTTGACCCACTGTCACTAAATCAAATGTCGAATCTTGGAATTGGGAAAGGTTTTCAGCAGCACTAATCGAATATTGAATATTTGGAGAGCGAGAAACAGAAGAAAGCATAACTTGTGAGATATCAGTGGCATATACTTGTTGAAATTTTTTTGATAGTTCTTTGGCGACATATCCAGTGCCAGTTGCAACGTCTAATGCGGTGGAAAATGACGAGGAATGTGAGACATGGTAATCATAAATCTTTGAGAAGAGGCGGGACGAATACCTAATTTTAAAAAATTAAGTATTAATTTGATAATTTAGTTTTCTTTTCTTGATATATTTAAAATTAACTAACGTTGGACGATAAGTATTGTATGCGGCGCTATTATAGTCTGAATCAGAGAATGTAGTAGAGTTTTCTTTATTGACATTAATATTATTCATGGTAGACATTGTAGAAAAACGAATTAAATAAGGTGCAATTCTTTTCAAACTTTTCTTAATTATATAATTTACCATGTATACAGTAATTGCATATATGATAGTGTATTTAGATTTCAAACTTCTCTTTATATAACACTCCATGCATTTAGTATGTTAGTAGTCTTTAAAATATTTTAGTCATAATTTTTAGTGAGTCATTCTAGACATATCTTATTACATAATTAAAAACCTTATAATAGAAATGATCGATGCATGTGCGACATTAACTTTAACAAGAGATGTACTGTACGTACGCAAAATATAATGACATCATCCTCGTGCAAATTATTACATCATACCTCGCGCGAAGTAATCTTTAATTAAACATGTACAACTCATATTAAAGTCTATGAATCCATTGAAATCCGAATTTCCTTGGATGATGCCACCTCGCACTTCACGCAAGTCATACGATTTGTGGAAATGTATGCTAAAACACTCTTACCGATGAATATCTTTTGAATTTTTACCGAATTATAAAAGATTTTAACTGATTGACGAAATAGACTGACGAATTTTAATACAATTAAATACATTCTATGTTATTATTATGCTTATTGATCTTGGTATTGTTGTAATGACTTGATCGCAGTTCTTTTTTTTTTGCAATCACTTTGTGATTTTTACGAAATCATATTAGCTAACAATTTCTATTACTGTTTTATTTTGCAATAATGATACTATTATCCAAAAAAATATGGACATTATAAAAAAGTTAATTCGCTTTATAATTTTTTTTTAGTACTAGTATTTGACTCATGGTTCTGTTCTGCAATTTATTTCAATTAGAAATTACATGTGACATTTATTATTAAAGAAATGATTTATGTCGTTTTAAAATAAGTAAGCATTTTAATCATATTGAAGTTTTATTATTGATGATTGCTACGTACGGTAGTAGCCTGCACATGTGACATTTTATGTAACATTAACAGGTCATGTGTCTAATAAATAGCAATCAAAAGGTGAATGCTGACAGACAGAAACATTCTTTTAGTAATATAGATTATCAGTAATTTATTATTTTAATGCGTCGCAAATGTGACCGAAACCTATAGACTTTTGTTTTTGTTGCATATAATCACGCGTGTGGACAGACATGAATTTCTAAAATTACAAATTTGACGCAACGTACTTACGTCGATACTTGATGTCATGACGCTCAGTACTTGGTTGATTCATGAATTTTACTATGAGAATTTTGTTACTAATCGATACACAATACTGATTGATTAAGGTGATTTTGTACTGTACTATCATGATTAAATAATTGCTAATGAATTTGAATTGTGATGCAGTTTTTGATCATAATTTGCTCATCAATATTTTAGTCTTAACATTTTGATCACGGGTTGTATAACCAATCAAAAGCGTTAAAGCATAATAACTTGATCATATTGCTACATTAAGTTTAGCACACTGATCACATTTCATGATTTTATAGGTTGGTATATCGACATAAAACTACGAACTACGTACAAGAATCACGTAATTATCAGATAATCTGTACGGCAAAAATTCCGATCAAAACTTTACTAAAAATGGAAAAATCTAGAAATCAATCATCTAAATTTTTAGTGGAAATAATTTTTCTTAGTATTTACTTATATCTGATATATTCACTATTTTTTATTAATATCAAGTTTTATTTTTTTTATTTTTTTTTATCTATTGCTGAGCAATTGTTCTTGCATTTGCACTTGCATTTGTTCTTGAATTTAAGACCATTATGCAAAGCGCTTTCAAATTCGCTAAACATTTGACTTTTTTAACTATTTTTTCGCTCAAAATAGTTTGTATTTATTAGGTAATCAAACAACAGAAGCAAATTGGAAAATTTACGTTTTACGGTTTTAAGTGAGTTGTTTAATGGGCGTTAATGATTAACCACTCGTTAATTTTTCTTTTTAAAAAGGAAAATTTAATCTTTGTCAAATTCATTCGTTCTCATCTTTGATAATTTAATCAACCCAATAAAAAATCCTGCGAAAAAAATGAAAAATGCCAAAGTTTGAGTGAATAGATATGCAAATTTTGTATTGCCATCGATATTTACGTCTAAAAAGTATATTTTTACTATTGGTTGCTACAGCATTTGTAATTTCATAATCGTATTTATGTTTTTTCTTTTAATGGTCAGATTATACTGTAGCTAATCACGTTAATCACAGTGTCACGTTGAATTTTATACCGCAGTAAGTCACCGGACCCACGTGACCATATGGATCATCAATTTCGAGATCCGCACAGGGACAGGGACTTGGGCTATAGTATTGCACAGTGTGGTCGGATTCTGTGTTGCCGGGAATTTCTAAATTAGAGGTAATTTCGAATAATTCTTATGGAAGAATTCCCATGTTTGTTTTCCATTGGTTGTACCGTTGATCTGTGTTTGATCTTTAGATAGGCGGAGTTTGAGGTACGTTAGTTTATTTGTGGAACTTTTGTGAATTTCAAATTCAAATATCGTGTCCCGGAATTTATGTAATATTATATTATCTTTAGATAATTCTGCTATTGTTGGGTTTTCTCCGAATTTTTGGGCTATTATCTTTCTTTCAATTTTATCAAATATGGATAAGTATTTGAATCCTTTGTATGATTTTTCTATTGTTTGAATTTTGTGTTCAATTCTTCTGAGAGGTCTAATTGATTCTTGGATCTTTTTCTTATATTTGATTAGGGACTGAATTTCATAAGAAGGATAGCTTTCCAAAATTTAATGCTAGTACGGGAAATTGCTCATCCACAATTTCAGGTATTTCTTCTTCTGGTATTTCTAATTCTATATCATTTAGAAAGTTGAAAGTTTCTTGAGTCCGTTGTGGTTGTTTTTCCATTTTTATTTTTATTTCTTCTAATTTTTGTGCATTTATAGGTAAGTCTAATATGTCTTGTTCGTAAGCTTTTATCTTTCCATCTATTAGTTCTATATTTTCTCTAAGTATAGGTACTAATTCATCTCGATGTTTTAGTAGATCTTTTATTTTGTAAAGGTTCCATGGTCCTAAAGTATGTGGTTCTGTGTGTTTTGGTGGTTCTTCTAATGGGTGTAGGTAGATTGCTAAGGTTACTATATATTTCGCTTCTTTTGTAGGCAAGGTTCTGCTCTCCATTCTTTAGTTGAGTAGCATGTTTCTTCAAATATTTTTAATAATTTTTCGTTTCTTAGAACAATTTCTGCTTCTTCAAAGCACTCTCTTATTACACATACGTCTATATTTTCATTCTTTTCATGAATTGCTTTTCCTCCAGGTCCATTTAGTTTTAAATAAAAGTCTTTGTTC
>QKWP01000111.1:6352-39818 GCA_003550325.1 Gigaspora rosea
TATATTTCTATGTTTTTGCAAGCAAATTTGCTTATTATGCACTGTATTAAGAGATAAAGAAAACCAAATGTAGTAATTACAAATTAAATTATGAATTTATAATTCTGCGTACAAGAAAAATAATAGAACAATAGAATTCCAAAAAAGTAAAAAAAAAAAAATATCGAAAAAGTTTCGGAGATTTCGCCCATTTCGGTTTCGCCGGGTTTCGGAGGTTTCGCCAGGTTTCGGAAGTTTCGCCCATTTCGGAAATTTCGGAAATTTCGGAAATTTCGGATTTATTTCGCCTTTGGGAACATTTCGGTTTCGCCTTTCGGATTCTGAAAATGGATTTCGCCCGAAACACTAACTGTAATAAATAAAAAAGTTTCAGCCAATCAGATAGTTTGGTACGGACAGGACAGCCGTGACAGCGGGGTAATTTTATTATATTTTGACTGTATGACTGTATTAGGATGTTTGTGTCAATTAAATTTTACATTATTTTTTATACAGTTTAAACCAATTTTTTAAAAAAAAAAACAAAATAAAAATTTTATAGCAAGTTTATTAGAGATGTAGGGCGTTCTTTTCTTAAAAATGGATTTTAATCTTTTAAAAAAATTAGCATACTTGCAGCTTCTCATATATTGCAACTACTTGAAACAACATTTATAATAGACAAAATGGAGGAATTCATTTCTTTTGTTCCAAATAAGTAGCAGCCTATCGACGCTATTTATGTCTAAATCTTGTAAACAATCCCTTATTATTGTATTGACAAAATATTAAAAGTAACCAAAAAACTCGGAACTCACACTCTATTAAAGATCGCTACAATATTCTTTGATAAACTTTAAAAAATTTATTATTGTTACTTAATTAAAGTTGGTAAATCTCTAAATTCTAGAATATTTAAGTAGATTTCGATATCTTGAAGCATGCTTAGGTTACTATTGATTAGACTCGTCAATTTGTTGCTTGAATAACTCGAATTTGTCATGATTCAAATCGTGTAATTTTTAAGTCGCTGAAGCTGGAAATTAAGGACCTCGATTTAAAATTATAAATCCTACCAAAATCCATTTATACTCTTTTAATATCAAAACTAACACTAAACCCTAACCTAACCGTTAAAAAAAAGCTAAGAAAATGCACCCAAAATTTTAGAAAATATATATTAAAATAATTAAAATTTCCACTTCTGCCGCGGCACATATTAATAATATTTGTGAATAACCATTCCTTGTCTATCGCAATATGCCTTTATAAATTTTAAAACTCAAGAAATAATTTGAATAAGTATAAGTAATACTCGAAGAGTTAATCATTCGAGTAAAACTGGTACTCTTTGGTTTAATTCGCTAATTTTGAGTTTAACACTAGCCCAACCACTAAAAGTTACTCACTAATATTGCATTAATGGAATCAATTGAAAACACTATTAAAAAATCTTTTAATAAAGTCATCATTAGATTGTTTAATAATTTCTCCTTATAATAAAATTGTCATCTTGTCCGTTACATTTTTGCCAATAATTCCGTTCATGTGAATCGGAGTATCACGATTGTCCGGTACATTTTTACCAATCATTTTGCACGTGGAAAAATGGATGGCATAAATGGTCACGATCACATGTCGAAATTCGCAATGATTATACCAAATAAACGTTAGCGTTAATGGCCCTTATATCTATATTATTTAATTTTTACTGCATATATTTATATATAATATATATTATTTTAATTTTGAGTTCGTGCGCTTAACGTTTTTGATTGGTCGTAACTAGAAAACGTGACCAGGGCGTGTGGAATACAATTCGTTACATATTGATGTGTTAAAAATAACGATCAATTACTTTTTAATTCTAGCCCTATGCGTTGATGATAGTCATGCTAGGGTTTTTATCGCGAGGATAACCTGATTTGTGGCTTATATGAAATTGAGGCTTATATGAAAAAGGTAATAGCATATGATTGTATGCAATGGATATTACAGATGCATGTGATAATTTAGATACGCAGAGATTATAAAGATACATGTGTGAGTAAATGGGGAATCTCAGTGCTTTCTTTCTTTGCTTGTCTTGTCACTTATTCTCTTCGGTGCACAATTATAATCTGGCCCCCATCCCTCCCACTCTTTCTCATTCATTGCACCTAGCACCTAGCGCCCTGCCGTTGTCATGTGTAATGAGTTGAATGCGCTGCACCATAGTGTGGGCTCGAACTCATTGATGTTGTTATGTGAACCGAGTTGAATGTGCCGCACCATAGTGTGGGCTTGAACTCATTGATGTTGTCATATGAACCAAGTTGGATGATTCAACTTGGTTCATATGACAACATCAATGAGATCAAGCCCACACTATGGTGCGGCGCATTCAACTCGGTTCACATAACAACATCAATGAGTTCGAGCCCACACAATGGTGCGGCGCATTCGACTCGTTACACATGACAACAGGCAGGGCGCTAGGTGCTAGGTGCAATGAATGAGAAAGAGTAGGAGGGATGGGAGTAGGGTTCCGAAGTTTGATCTGGGTTTGATTTGAGTTTGATCAAACCCCAAATCAACCCAAACTCAACCTATAAATTTTATAAAGTTTGAAACCAAACCCAAACTCAAGTAAAAATAATCAAACTCAAACCAAACCCAAATATTATACTTAGTTTGATTTGAGTTTGATTTGAAGTTTGCAAACTTGTTTGGGTTTTATTAATAAATAAAATAAATTAATTTTTTATTATTAATATTTTTGACAATAATAATAATATAATAGGGTGAAACCCGCAATAGAAACGTACAAAAGTGGTTGAGTTATTGACACAGATCACCAATCATTCATCCTAACAAAATAAGATCTGTATCAACAACTTAACTATCTCTGTCATAGGTTTCGCCCTTTTATATAATAATTATTAAAATTTCATTGATATTTGCATTAATCCTTTTATAAAGATAATTCTTTTATTGTTTCTTGCTCTACTTTTTTTTTCTAATCATTATATCCGAATCAATCTTTATTGTCTTTTATTACATATTTACTTCAACACTTTATTGATTTGCAAGGATATGGCTTTGTGGCTCATAACTATTAAGGAGGGAGTGTGTATACGTTTAATCAATTTAATTCTAATACTGTATTCCTCTGAAAATAAGCACCCTCTACAATACATATGTACCCAAAAATGAGCACCCATATATAATAGAAATAAACAACTAAATATCAAACCATTCGAATTATTAGTTGAGATTATACTCAAAAATAAGCACCCCTATGGTAAAAAAAGGGTGCTTATTTTTGAAGGAATACAGTAGTTACTTAGAGTTGTTATATTACTTGACATACTTTATATGGTAAATTACGGTAAGTTATCCATAACTTACCTGGGCCAATATGCAGGTTAAAATATAGGTATTAAAGTTGGCCAAATCATATGACAATATCTACTCAACTTGACCCCAGCCTTAACAAATGACCAATTTAAAACCATATCATAGTATAATTTAGGCCAATTTTATAAATAGTTATTTGTGTTTATACGTATAAACTTACCAGGCATAGGACATTTCCCATTCATTGCTTTTTATAATTAAAATTTTTAAAAAACATATGAATTTACTATATAACTTTGAGCTAAGATCTTCTTTAATTTAACTTATTAACTTAAAATTAAATTTTACAATTATATAGAACAAGAAAAGAAAAAAAATTTGAGCTTAAAAACCAAGTTAAAATTTTGTTATTTTTGTACAATTTCAAAATGTAACTTCGTCAAAAACAGATATTTACTAATTTTAAATCTGCAATTATATGTAAAATTATGCTCTGAACAACTTTACTTAGGTGACGGAAGTAGGTTACCTTGAAAGAAAAATAGGTTATCTATGTACTAAAGTTAAAATTTTTGAGTTTTTAATATAAAACTTTTTTTTGATTAGGTAACCTACTTTGGGCCCTTAAACAAAGTTGTTTGGCACTTGATTCTACTCGATCCAAGGCTGCCGCGCATTTTTTCGGACTATTTACTAATGAAAAATGGGGTTAAAGTTTGAAAAAATTTTTTTTTAAAAAAAAATTTTTTAAAAAAAAATTTTTTTCAAACTTTAAACCCATTTTTCACTTAGTAAAAGGTCCAAAAAAATGCGCGGCAGCCTTGGATCAAGTAGAATCAAGTGCCAAACAACTTTGCTTAAGGGCCTGAAGTAGGTTACCTAATCAAAAAAAAGTTTTATATTAAAAGCTCAAAAATTTTAACTTTAGTACATAAATAACCTATTTTTCTTTCAAGGTAACCTACTTCCATCGCCTAAGTAAAGTTGTTCAGAGCATAATTTTACATATAATTGCAGATTTAAAATTAGTAAATATTTGTTTTTGATGAAGTTACATTTTGAAATTGTACAAAAATAACAAAATTTTAACTTGGCTTTTAAGCTCAATTTTTTCTTCTTTTCTTGTTTTATATAATTGTAAAATTTAATTTTAAGTTAATAAGTTAGATTGAAGAAGATCTTAGCTCAAAGTTATATAGTAAATTTATATGTTTTTTTAAAAATTTAATTATAAAAGCATTTGGACCTATTTCAAGAAGACATGTCCTATGCCTGTTACATACCTTACGATGTAAATTTACTAATGTAAATTATATTGTAACTTACATAAATTTAACAACCCTAGCTACTAGGAAGATATATTTCTGATTTACTCAAATAAAGGTCTCTTCAGCACTACACTAGCTTACTTCCTTTATTTTCCGCAAGTAAAATCAAAGAGAGCTTCTCAACATATATCTCTTTTTATTGAAGTTAAATTCATTCGTTTATATACATTTGAATTCAATATGTGACATGTTACCATGTTGTTTGGCACGTTAACATGTTGTTTAACACGCTACATGCTATCCAATAATAGTACTACTAAGCCCAACACGTTGACGAGAATGTTTATAATTTGTGCCCCTTAACAAAAACACGTGTTGTAGAAATTTTACAAAAGGGTCAATTATCGTTTATATCTTGCATTTTGACTAATATTTAATGAATTATAAAAAATATATATTCCCATCTTTTTTAGGCATGCGCATTCTTCTGCGTACAAACCTTAAAGGTATTATTCTGATCTGTGGTGTAACCTGAAATTCAAGCTAACTTTGGGATAAAGTCGAAAACCTGGAAAAAGTAAATTTATGTTTTTTTCAAAAAAAATCGTAATAGATATCTTTTTATTTATTAGATAAGACACATATAGATGTTGGTAGAATTCAAAAATGGAAATTATAACAATGATTACTAATCATTTTCATTGTTAAAATTTCCATTTTTGAATTCTACCAATACACCTGACCAGATTTCATTGCCAAAAAACAAATATGGATTGCTCTGTGCGGGAAATGCAAAAATTATTAATTACATTGTTAAATGAATATTCAAAATGAAAATTTAGCTAGCATTTAATATTTAGGTAGGCATATGTTAATTCATTTTTATTTGCTTTTTTATATCTAATTTTTAAATTTTGATTATTTTTTTTTTTACTTTATTATTTATTATTATTTCTAAATTTTTTTTGCCTTTTTTTTTATTAATTAGTAAATGAATATGGTTCTAAAATAACACATATATTTCATGATTCACAAATAACACATGTCAATTCAGAATCAAAAACAGATTCATTAATTCAATTTTTTAAATTTTTTATTTACTAATATTTATTTAATTGTATTTGGTTTACTGGTTTCAATCAACTATCAATAATTACTTCACAAACTTAATTCGCAGTGAATTAATTTTAGGCAAGGTTATTTTACAGTCAATTAATTCATGGACAAATCCGATTCATTAAAAGTTATTTCACCAAAAGCTAATTTTGCAGGCAAATTATTTCTTGTCATTGTTGTTAGAGTTATGTTTAGGTAGGTTTATAGTTGGTGCAATTATAAAAAATAGTTGATAAAATATATTGAATTAATTGTCTGTAAAAATAACCTTGTGTTTAAAATAATTATCTATAAGCTAAGTTTCTACAAATGTTTGTTGGTGAAATAATATGGATAAAGATTAACTTATTTATTATGTGTTAATTGCTTCATTTTTATTTTAGAAAATCAACTATATAATTTAATCCACAAGAATAATGAGGTATTAACCCCTCCGAAAATTATTTTAATACAATATTAATTATATAATATAGTTAAAGAATGCATATCAACCAATAATCGTTTTATTTTATTTGTCACTGAAGGATCACAGAGTAGTGATGCGGGTCGACCCCGGCCCAACGGCCGGGTCGATGGCGGGTCGACCCTCAGCCCGCACCTTTGTGGGCTGGGCCGGTTGGTAAGAGAAGTGCTAGAATCGATTATCTTCTAAAGTATATTTCAAGCTAGGAATTAAATAAAAGTCGGCTAGTCATTTTATAATAATGTAAGAGAATTGGCTTATTTAGGTGATTAACTGCAAATAGCGAATATAATCTAAGTATAAGAATGTTTGGAGACATAGACTATCAATCAACATGAAATGCTAACATGCTGGAATTTTTCTCAAGGACAAAAAGAATAAAAATTAAATCATTTAATATCACTAGAATTCGATAAAAAACTACCTGATGACTTTTTACACGTTTAATATAGATAAATATTGACTGATTCTGATCAGAAAACATTACACTAGCAAAAGGTCGGCCCGGTCGACCGGCCCGAGTTTTTTTTGGATCGGCCTCGGCCCGCAATTTTTTCATCGACCCGTATCACTATCACAGAGTGATCGTTTTTACATAATAAAAAAGTATTTGGTTTGAATTTAATGTGCTTACCTGGACCATGAAGGGGCTCATATTGCGAATGCATTAAATTCAAACCAGTGAGCTGTTATTCAAAAGTTTTTTTTTCTTTTATAACAAATAAATTACTTGAGCTTAATCAAGTCTTTTGGCTAAAATGCTTCAAACCCAAACTGTTTGCAAACTTTCAAATCAAACTCAAATCAAATCAAATTTAGCCAAAAAGTTTGTCTTCAAATTAAACTCAAATATTTTTTTAGCTATAGTTTGAGATTGGGCTTGATTTGAAAATCAAATCAAACCCAAATTTGGCTTAAAGTTTGATTTGATCCAGGTTTGTAGGAACCCTAGTTGAATGCGCCATACCAAAGCATGGGCTCAAAACTGCTATTATAAAAAATTGATGTTGTAATGAGTTGAATGTGCTGCACCATAAGCGCGGACTTGGACTCGCTATTAGAAAAAAAAGTGCTATATCTTAGTGTTGGCAATCCTCTATTATACTTTATCACGTGACATATCACGTACATAGAGTTGTTATGAGCATAGTATAAGTAGAGTTGTTATAAGTTGTTATTAGCACAGTATGTAATAGTAGAAGAGAAAAGTGAGACATGTAGCACTACTCCCATTTTGTATCTTTATAATCTCCAATAAAGAGAATGTTTAATATGAAATCTTAATGAGAATAATATAATTATTGCTACATTTGATCATTTGCATATTAATACGTAATGTCATAATAAATTTGTAATTTGTCTATTACTGAATCAGTTGTCTCGTTTATTTTTTAAAAATCAACTTCAGTTCTTTATGTACACTTAGCATCTTTCGGATTTAGAAAATTGCTTCTGTTCTTATGCGCACTTTGTATCTTTGAAATTAGATTAACTGAGATATGGATAATGAACAAATGATAGTAGAAGCATGATAGTTCGGAACTAGCAAGATAGTTAGTAGCATAGTTGTATTTTTATTTTTTATTTTTTTCTTTTCTCTTTTTATAATGCAATACTAACTTTTCACACGATAACAAGCATAGCAAGCATGATAGTTAGGGACATAGCAAGATAGTAGCATAGTAGTATTTTTTTGTTATATATACAATATTAATATTTTTTCTTTAGAATAAACATAACACGATAACAACACATAGCACGATAATAGAAGCATGATAATTCAGAGCGTTAGTAACATAGTAATATATATTATATATATATACAATACTAACATTTCTTTTTTCTTTAGAACACAACAATGAATATACGATAGTTAATGCATGATAGTTCAGGACGTAGCAAGATAGTTAGTAGCATATTAGTTTTTTTTATATATATACAGTAATAATATTTCTTTTTTTTTAGAACAAAACGTAGTGTGAACATAGTAAAATAGTAGAAGCATGATAATTCAAAATGTTAGTAGCATAATAATATATATTTTAAATATATATTATATATTTATATATATAGTACAGTGTTAACGTTTCTTTTTTTAGAACATAACTCGATAATGAACATACAATAGTAGAAGTATAATAGTTCAGGACGTAGCAAGATAGTTAGTAACACAGTAGCATTTTTTTATAACAATACTAACATTTTATGCAAAAACTAACGTAGCATGATAGTAGAAATATAATGCTTCAGGACATAACAAGATAGTCTAGTAGTTAGTAGCACAGTAGTATTTTTTTGTTATTTTTATACAGTACTAATGTTTCTTTTTATCTTTAGAACAGAACATAGCATGATAGTAAAGGCATGATAGTTCGGGACATTAGTAATATAGTAATATTTTTTTTAATATACAGTACTAATATTTCTTTTTTTCTTTAGAACAAACAGACATAGTGCGATAACGAACATACAATAGTAGAGGCATGATAGTTTGGAATGTGAAAAGCCTGTTAACGAAGTGACAAGGCGATCATTATTGCAAAATCAGATAACTTTATGATCAGGCATATTACAGGTTTTTTATATATCCTTTTATGGTTATTCTTTGACTATTGCGTTATATGTTGAAACTTGTATTTATTGGTAATTTTGGATTAGCAAATGATTTTCAGAAATTCACATTGTTATGTGTATTGTTAGATCAGTACAGGTGTAAAGGACAATGAGAAGAATATTTAAGGCTGATTGTCTGAAGAAGAAGAGATATCTTTTTCTTCGCTATTGCTCGCCTTGTAGAGGCTAGCTCTATTGCCATCCCTTACCCACCCGAAGTCAAGCAAGTGAAACTGTTGTTATGCCAGGCTCCACAGCTGCGTTAGCAGTGCAGGGACCTAATGTTTTTGATATGCCAAGCTTCACGGCTGCATTAGTAGTGCAAGAACCTGATGTTTTGTTGTTAGCAGTGCAAAGACCTGATGTTTTTGTTATGCCAAGCTCCACAGCTGCATTAGCAGTGCAAGGACCTAATATTTTTGATATGCCAGGCTTAACGGCTGCATTAGCAGTGCAAGAACCTGATGTTTTTGTTATGCCAGGCTCCATGGCTGCATTAGCAATGCAAGGACCTGATGTTTTGTTTGGTTCTGCAGCTGCAAGTGGCAGTTCAAGGACCTGTTTTGTACCTGGCTCCATGGTTGAAGTGGCAGTGCAAGAACCAGAGGTAGTTGGATCCATGGCTGCAAGTAGCAATGCAAGGACCAGTATAATGAAAAGCCTGTCAATAAAGTAACAGGGTGATCATTATTGCGAGATCAGATGACTTTATGACTGATCATGTACAGGTTTTGTTATGTATCCTTTATGGTTATTCTTTGATTATTGTCGTGAGATTTTGTAACTTGTTTTTACAGGTAATTTCAGATTTGCATATGATTTAATATTCACATGATTATTGTTAGATCGATAATGAGGGCTCTATGGCTGCATTAGCAATGCAATGATCTGTAGTATGTATACCTGGCTCCACGGCTGCAAGTGGCAGTGCAAGGACCAGAGGTAGTTGACTACACGGCTGCAAGTGGCAGTGCAAGGAGCTGTTGTGTACCTGACTCTACAGCTGCAAATGGCAGTACAAAGGCCAGAGGTAGTTGGATTTCGGCTGCAAGTGGCAGTGCAAGGACCTGTTGTTGTATTTGGCTTCACAGCTGCAAGTGGCAGTGCAAGGACAGTTGTTGTATTGGCTCTATGGCTGCAAGTGGCAGTGCAAGGACCATAAGAATAAACCTTGCTCATACCTGGCATGAACACATTACCAATTCTTTTTTCAGCTATGAGAAGATCCGACAGTTCCCTCTATATAAAGGCATCATAGGTGTCTATCTATATGAAGGCATTATAGGTGTCCATTTCGTTTGCTGTTGTGATAAATGCATGTCGCTATAGTGGAAAATGTGATTATGTATATTAGAGCCAATAAGGGTAGTAAGCCCTTATCCCATATGCTTTTCAGATTTGTAAATAAAGTCATTCAGTTTTTTTGAATAAAGTCAGCTGATTGAGCAATAATAATAGCAAGATAGTTAGTAGTGCAGTAGTATTTTTTTATTTTTTTTAATACAGTACTAACATTTCACATAAAAGTAAAAGCATAATAGTTCAGGATGTAGAAAGATAGTTAGTAGAACAGTAGTTAGTATGGCATGCATGATAGTTCAAGACATTAGTAACATGATAGTATTTTTTCTTTTGTTGTACAGTTCTAATGTTTCGCACGATAATAATCATAGCATGATAATAAAAGCATAATAGATCAGGATGTGGCAAGATAGTTAGTAACATGGTAATTAGTATGAGGCGTTCAAAATAGTATGGGCATAGCATAATTGTTAGTATGGGATTTAACATGATAGATAGATGGAACATAGCAAAAAGGGCGCCAGTGGCAGCCCCAAAACACATGTATTATATATTTACACACAACATTGGAATATTTATTTATAAGCCAATCCCTATAAAAAAATTCATCAAATAAATATGTTAAAATTGTTCTAAAATTGTTTAATAGTTATTTTCAATTTTTATTTCATTTTAGTTTAGTTTTTGTCTAATTTTTGTTCAAGAAAATGTTCAAAATTGAGTCGATTTGTTGGATAATTTTTTGAACAATAATTTATACAATTTTTGTATAAAATTAGTATATATTTAAATAAATTTGTTTAATTTTTAACATAATAGCATTAAATAATTATACAATTAATATGCATTGGTTATTATATATTCATATAAAGTGTATTTAACTTTTATCAAATAAATATTTTATTGTTGTCACAATGTCTTGCTTATATAATAATTATTAATTCAATTTTTGTGCAAATAATTTACTAAATACATACAATTAATATTCAAATAAATCACAGCTTTTATTAATATTATTACTACATATATATATCACATATATATCACACACATATGTTATTATGCAATTATTTTTTTTAAAATAAAAATTAGATTTCAATCTTTTAATAAATATTTCAAATATTATATATTAAATTGTAACATACTATTGTTTTTTTTAGATATTTTTAAAGATCAGCTTTGAATATTGTTTTTCAGGTTTACAATATCAGCAATTTCATTAATAGGATTATTATTTTGAGTGCTAGCATGAATGCTATTAAATCATAACAATGATAAATGCTATTAAATCATAACAATGTAAATATAATCAATATTATTAATTAAATACTAATAACCAATTGCAAATCACAGTATGTTAATATATTTGGAAGCATGACTACGTGTGTAATCAGAGGTTCAAGATTTTTTACTTGGTATTTCTGATACTTCAGTAGTAGAACTAATATCTAGGATGTCACTGTTATTTTGCTGTTGAAGAATAGTTAATAGAGTGCGAGAGGTACTAGTATTGAGTCATTCTTTGTATTATTTACTGGACTTGAAGTTCTAGTAACTTCTAAAGGTTGATTATAATCAATGGACTGAAAATATAATATATAAAATTAATAGTCGTTTATTAATAACTTATTATAATTCTACTTACACTAATTCTGAGGCTTGATACAAACTCTTCAAGGGTCTCACATTTTCTGATAAGAAGGTCTTTTATTTATTAAAAAAACTCCAAAAAAATTCTTTATAAAACTAATAATTAAAATAACTAATTATACCTTACTTCATTTTTTTGCAATTGTGAGATGAATGGCGATTCATTTTACACTTTACAATATCACCTGTTGTAGAATAAGTTGATTATATTTTTTTTCAAATAATAGTCTTATTCATAATTTTGGCTAATTCTTATAAATGTTTATTCTTAATCAATTATTATAAAACACACTTATGGTGTTTTATCACAATAGGTAAATTAGATTTGCAAATCTGTGTAACAAAAACAAAAAAATAAATTTTACAAAACAAAAAATAAAATTTAAATACTTTAGGGTTAGAGTAAAGCCTGGGATTTTATCGGGGCATTAGTATATACAAAATTTAGCAAGGAATTTTTTTATTAGAGCCCCAAAGTTGGTTTCATAAGCAAAATTTAGAGATATGAATGATTTTTTAAAAAAAATAAACAAAAAACGAAATTTTTTGTTACACCTGATCCTAAATTTTGATTGGCTATTCTAATAGTTTTGTTTAACATGGTGAAACACCATAGGTGCATTTTAGTAAAACTCTTATTAATTATCTCTCACATCATTCATCTAATAGCCTAGTCACAAATTATAAGGGGAAACGTTAGATTTTTGTGTTTGAATAAAATATTATTTTTATAATTTTTAAAATATTAGCAAAACAATTGAACCATGGGTCTACTCTTTTAATAATTTCACTTTTTTTGCTCTTAGGTATTTGTCTAAACTCAGATATGTTCTTTTCATATTTAGCCATTATCATTAGACGAAGTGATTCCTAGAATAATGATATTGAATTAATAGAAAAATAATTCAATAGATAAATGAAAGATATGCGTAATAACACTATTACCTGATAACTATTATATATAGGCTTGTCAATCTTGAAAAACTTTGGTATATTAACATATATTGCTTCATTTGGTTTTTTAATTGGCACTGGCTTTTGAATAATTATTTAGTAATTATGTAATATAAGATTACCCAAATTATCAAATATATACAATTGTCACTACTCTCAGTTTCTGAACTAAAAGTATTCTTGTGATTTTTTTTATTCAATTTAGATTTTTTTCTTTTCATTTCTTAGATACATCGTTATCAGTATCATCCAAAATGAGTTTAAGTTTTTGATTCTTAACCTTATTATAAGCTGCTTGAAGTTTCTCCAAAGTTTCTAATCTTTTAATTAAGACTGACATTTTATTTGTTTTGGAGAAAGGTTCATCTTCATTATCTGAACTTTGTTCACTTCTATATGTTTCTGATTCTGAAATAGACCGAGTTGCTTCTTTTCAATCACTTGTATTTGAACTTTGACTAATTGCAGATGCTCTTTTTTTATTGAGAAACATTATTGCAGAGAAAAAAAATAGTCACAATCTATATAGTAGTAGGGTTTTTTTAATTTTTAAGTGTATCTAATTTTACATCTACTTTTTTTTTACTAATAGCACATTTTAGTCCAATTAAAAAGATACTCTACCAAACTGACTTGAATGATAGTTCACTAATTTTTGATAAGAAAAGTTTATTCTTCAAGCAAAACTCATTAAATTAGAAGAAGCTTTATTTCAAATAAGCAAGGACTAAAGAGAGTTCAACTGGAACAAGCGAGGTAAACTTACAACTAGTTATTTAATAGCAAAAGTAGGTATTGTTTTATTACTTTTAAGTTAGAGAAGAAATTTACTAATCACTATTTTTTATGACTATATATTATTATTATCACATGACATAATTTACTATGACATATTTTATACCATACATACTTTATATGAATACTGCCAAGGAAAATGTCTCTACAGGCTTTCAATTACATTTTGACCAGACATAATTCTTAATAAATTATATAGATTGTGTCCAGTCAAAATATAATTTAAAGTCTGAAGGAACATTTTCCCATGGTAGTGCTCATATATTTTATATATTTATAAAAATGGTAATAAGATTATGCGTATATTAAAATAGGCTCTGCATGCATAAACTCTGATTTAAGCAATAATTATGATTATAATAAGAAATATACTTATTGGTTAAATCAGATGGAGGCTATTTTAACATTTACATATATATTAAATAATTGATCGATAAGAATTTAAATAATTGATCGATAAGAATTTTCAAAGTTAAAATTAAATAAAAGAGAAGAGAAAATAGTAGTTAGTAAATTTAAAACAATACGTAGTACATACTATTGCTGATGGTGAATATTGGATAAATTGTTCAAGGTGTCACTAAGTAAGTTATATTGTATGAAATTATCACTGTAACAACTATTATTCATTTCAAATCTAAATTGAACAGGGCATTTGAAATTTGAGCATCTATGTGTGATTCTGTTCGTAAAACAAAACTAGTAACAAAGTCTTAAACTGAATATATAGTATCAGAATTTTTTTTTAAGCAATCAGATTAGTATTTATATTACATAGCTTATATATATTATGTATTTAAATTTACAGGGATATTTTATTAATTTTTGCAATAGAATTTTATTAAAAAAATAATGCCTGAAACCTTGGTTTGGTATACTTGCAGTATTTGCTCATTAAGTAAAGATAGTAGCCTTTGGAAATTAAAAGTGCTAGAACTCAGCATCAGAAACATGATAGCAAAATGAGTGAAGTCGTAGTAATGATTTAGGATTACAAAATAATATTCAAAATCAAGTAGCATATGGTTTTTACTTGAGGCTGAACTTAATAATCTAAAAAATAATGGTGAATTTGATAAAGGGCTGGAAAATAATAATAGGTTAGGAAATGTTGATAGACTTGAGAATGGGTCGAATATGCTAATGAATTTGAAAATGAATTTGAAAATGGGTTGGACTCTAAAAATGAATTCGAAGTCATTGATAAATTTGAAAATAGGTTGGACTGTGATAATGAATTCGAAGGTGTTAATGAATTTGAAAATGGGTTGGATCATATGATAAATTTGAGAATGGGATAGAATGTAATGAATTTGAAGGCATTAATGAATCTGAGAATGGTTCAGAAATTGATAAATTTGAGGATTGGTCAGAAAGCAATAGTAGCAATTCAAGTATGGCTAGTTCATCTTCATACCTATTCTGTTACCAAAAAATTATGAATTTGTTTTTTTATTACATTATAACTTCTATTAAATTTTAGAGAATACCTCTTTTATATCCTCTGAACTTGCCACAGTAATTCAACTTCTTAAGGTTAAAGCACATAAACCATCTGTGTATTTTCTAATTAGTCAAAAGGAATCACTCAAAAGCTTCATCATATTTCATTGTTCTAAATTGAAACCCTTTAATGTAATTATCGATATCCTTATTTTCACTTGTCCACCTTCTGTTAGTCTTATTAAAGGATCACATGTTTGGTACCATACTGGAGAGGGGTTATATAGGTTAGGGACGTGTCAGATATTAGCTAAAATCGGTTTATTATAGAGCCCACCCCCCTCCCCCCTGAGAAATTTAGTTATTCTGATTGGTTATATGTGTATATTTAGACCTGAGATTTTGTCTACCTTCACCTACCCTACGATATCAGCTGATATCTGACACTTCCCTTACAATACGAACAAAGTCCATTCGTAGATTTCTTCGATAGTAAAACTCATCAAATACTGCCATATATTCATCAATGGATAAACCTTTAGTAATTCTAATTAATTTAGAATTTGCATAGTTTTTCTTAATTAAATGACTTTCAACCTTACAAATATGTATAATAAAGAATATTAATCATGTTGTATACCATAGAGGCAGACTTATTATCCTATATAAAATTACGTCAGCCAATTTATAAGAGCAATAGAACCGTGTATATTAAATACTGACTTAAACTTACTTGTTTTAAATCATAAAAAGCTTTGAGTGCCCATACATGATGGTGTACATGACTATACACATTCACTATTATCTTTAGCATAATTTATTGTCTTAAGTTGAAGCTCTTCCATGAAATCATTGATAAAATTTTTATCCTTGCGCTAATTTGAAATTTTAGTTAAAATTCGTGTCAGAGCCTGTTTAGCATTAGAGTTTGGGTTATGGTTAGGTCCAACATAGGTAAAATTGCCTTCCCGTCATTTTTTATTAATGGCTCAAGATAGGTTTAGAATGCCATTTTTTATGTTTCTGCGGTTTTTTTTGTTTTTTGACTTCTTCGGGCTGATCCGTGTAAACAAAATTTCGCAACTCCGTTTGGTTACACGAAAATGTCACGTAGTACACGACTTTAGATAACCCCTTTTTTGGTTTGTATTACCCGCACAAATTCATATTTGTTGTTTTAATTACTGGATTAGTAAGATATGCACTATTACATAATTTTCCTAATTTATCGAAATCATGTGTTAATGTAAACCAATAGATGTATCAAAAAATATATATAAGGAACCCTTTTTGCCTTACTCAACTCATTACACTTTTCATCACAAACATTTTACACATTTTATACCTTTTACTACTCATTTTCGCTTATATATTTTTTAAATATATTTCTTTCGATTTAAAAATATTCTTTTTTTGTTTATTATTTACGTAGTCCTTATACTTGCTGATATGCTGTTGCTAAAGATAAGTAATGATCTCCCGTTAATATATTAACACACAGCTTCTGAGCGTTCCTGGATCCATGCGGTAGTAAACACAGTCAGAACACGTGATTCGTCTGTGAGAGACTGTTTGAAGACCGTTGGGATGGTTTTCAGAGTATAGACTTCACTACCAAGTGCTGACAGTAGGCGTCTTGTTGAGGCACCCAAGGGTCTCTTCGATTACTTACAAATTCTAAACTTTTATTAGGTCAAAATTCGGTTCCGTTTAGAGTTTGGTTCGGCTTTATTTCATTTATAAGTTAAACTTAATTTTCACTTATAAAAAATAATAAACCTTCCAAACTCGTCGGTTTATTCGCTACTAACTAAAGAAATTTAATCTTTTAAATTTATAAATAGACTTTGTATTATTTTGTATTGTTATATTTTGTATTATATATTTCATAATTTAAATCATTATTATTTCATATAAATAAACTTAATATTATAATTTATATATAAAAAAATTATTCATGTATATTGCAATGATTAAAAAAAAATTGGGCAAGAAATTTTTAATTTGTTAGTTGATTTTTTAAGAATTTACCTTTATGGGACGTAGTAAATTATAACTATTTTTGAAATAACTAACTACCATGGGGGTGTGAGATAATAGAGTATCGCATGATCGAAATAAGAAAACCCATCGCAGGTAGCGATTTTAGGTGGTTATCTCGTCCTGGAATAATTAAAAATCGGTTCTACCCTAGCAGTTTAACGTAATTTGGAAACTCTAAATGACGTAAAAAAAATACAAATAAAGCATTTATTAATTGGAATTAAGCCTACCAATTGAAGCACTTAATAATTCTAGTAACAACTGTGAATTTTTAAAGCTGAAACACCGAATTTAATTATATCTACCATATTCCTCCGAAAATAAGCACCCCCTCGGAGCAATTTTTATATCCAAAATTCTCTTGATCTAATAATCAGATCTGCATAATTTTGGTACCATTCGAATCGACTTATCTAGATGATTCGAATGACACCAAAATCATACAGATCCGATTATTAGATCAAGAGAATCTTGGGTATAGAAATTGCTCTGGGGGTGCTTATTTTCGGAGGAATACGGTATTTAATTCATGCCATATGATATTAAATCTATTCGACGTGTCTCTATTCAAATTATGAGATCTGGACTGGTTTTGACCATTTCTGAACTAATCCTAAAATCCTGTTCAGGCCTGGTCTGAACCGGTTCATTACGAACTACTTAAAATCCCTACATCGCAAGCAAGGAAATCCATGTAATAATCATGAAGTGTTGCAAAAGGAGATGGCTAGAAGACAAGGACTTATAAATCTAAATATACAAAAACATATGCATGAAATTAAGAATCAAGCACCAAATATTATTACTTTTCTCGTGATATCATTACCGTACTGGCAACATGGTTAGTTATTCACTTTTTATTATAATTCTGATAACAATCACCTACGACCTACATGATTGATACCAGGAAAGAGAAGTATTATATTTCTTGCATTGTATGCATTGACCATTATACGAAATTCTTTTATAACAAACAAAACTCATCAAATACTGCCATATATCCATTGTGGAAAGCGAAGTAACTCCAAGTAATTTTTGATCATTATTTGAATTAATATATTCTTCAACCTTAGAATAAATGAGACAGAATACATATAATATATTAGTAGTCACATATTAAAACACTACAGTAACTTAAACTTACATCTACTAAAATTTTCAGGATTTTTTTGTGGGCTAGGAAATTTTCTAACTGCAACCCTATATGATGAACGTGATTTATGAAATTTCCATCATCCTGAAAAACCAACCGTATGCCATCTATCCATACTGCTAAACTATGTTTTATGTATTTAATTACGAAAAGGTATCCATTGAATAACATCTGCATATTTTGTAGGTGCAAGTTGAAAGTCTTTAAGGCCATGCAAAGTTGATTTTTCGGTTTGCATTGCCTGCCGTCCGATTTTTTCAATTTTGTTTTTTCAATTGTGCCAATTGTTCGATTTTTGACATCTTTTTTTTCACCATTATTTTCATCTGATGTCACCCGATGGAGATCTTAATTTCCAGTAATTGTCCGATAGGGTTAACAGGAAAAATATGACTGCCAGCCCAATTTTTTTGATTCCTTATTATGCAAAATGAAAAATTAACCTTGTATGACCTTAAATGTTAACATTATTCTATTTGCAGTTAATTATAAAAAAAAAAAAATCCGTCCGTCCGTCCCGAATTTTGAAATCCATGTAATTCAAACCGAAAAATCAACTTTGTGTGGCCTAA
This sequence comes from Gigaspora rosea, assembly GCA_003550325.1. Taxonomy (NCBI): domain Eukaryota; kingdom Fungi; phylum Glomeromycota; class Glomeromycetes; order Diversisporales; family Gigasporaceae; genus Gigaspora; species Gigaspora rosea. Next base: position 25,043 of record QKWP01000111.1, read on the forward strand.
GGCCACGCAAAGTTAATTTTTCGTTTTGCATAACCTGGGGTTTCAAAATTCCGGTCGGCGGGTCGCATTTTTTTATTTTTTTTTTAAATTAACTTTACGTGGCCTAAATTCATTCATGTTCATATCTAAGGTCACTCAAAGTTAATGCTTCGGTTTGCATAACATGGAATCAGAAAATTTTGTTTTTTTTTATTGGATATCGGACATCATCAGGTGACACCGGAGAACAAAATTAAATGGCAAAAATGGAATAATTGGCACAATAGGAATTTAAAAAAAATTTTTTTTTGAAAAATTGGGTCGGCGGGTTATGCAAAACGAAAAATTAACTTTGCGTGGCCTAATATAACTATCGATATTTATATTTTTACTTTTCCAACCTCGTGATGCTATTTGAGGATCACATGATTGATACCAAGCTGGGGATGTGTTATATTTCTCACATCTTACGCATTTCCCGTAATGTGGATTATCTTTTGGAAGGAGCATTGAACTCATTATTATGTATTTTCATAAATGTGAAAACGTTTTAATTCCATAGTGTAACTGTGTAACTTAGGACTGTTGATGATTTTAGTGGCAGGGTCGTCACATATTGAGCTATATTGCATTAATTGTATTCTTGATATTTATCTGTAAAAACCAACATAACTGCATCAAGAAAGTATTCTATCCCTAGGCCCGACTTTAATATTCCTTAATTTTAGGGTTAAACGGAGGTCTATATTCTGCATAAAATTGCGGGTAAAATATAGCAAACGGCAATCTTGAGCACTAATAAAAAGTGTCGGAAAGACAATTTTACCTATATAATCCTCTCTATCCTAACCCTTAACCTAACCTTAATCCAGGCATCCTAATTTTTAAAAACTGTTAAATTTCATATTGATGGGTGTTGGTATTTAGACGCATCCCATAAATTTCAATCTTGACATTTATATGAAAACCACATAATACATCAAAAATATAACATCCCATAAATTGCATCTTGACATTTATATGAAACCACATAATGCATCAAAAATATAACCTCTCCGTTAGTAATCTTAGCAGTTCTAATTCTTTTTGCGTAAAAATTCTCGAATTTTATATCTATCAATATTTCTAAGACACTCTTTTTCTTACAAATATGATTTATTAAGGTCGGTCACGATCAGTCATTGGTCGGTCATTATAAATAACAGGTTATAGCTGATAAATTATTTACCCAATTCTGCAATTATTCAATCAAAATATCTAAATAAGCGAAAGAGAAACGATTTGCATCACATGATCAAAAACGACCATAATTCTGGTAAAACTTGCAGATCATTTGACTAAGTAGGAGTTCAAAAAGTCCTATTTCTAGTTTGAAATTTCGAGATCTTTATACTACGAAATGACAATCGTAATTCTGAAATCCCTTATATAATGATCATCCTATTTATTTATTGGTGGTGATTTTACTCGTGATCAGCCACATTTCTTTTTGACCCACTTGTAGGGTTGTTAATGGAGTACTCCAGTCAATAATAAAACATATGGCCCACTCCGGAACACTCTAGAAGTGGGTTATATGTTTTATTAATGTCTGGAGTACTCCATTAACAACCCTACCCACTTGTGAACGAAGTCACAAGGCGGGACATTAATACCAGTAAGATCACGTTTCTTGTGTAACATGAAATGTGTGAGGAATGGTTTCTGTTCAACTTTTTTGATGTTCGCTATGCTTATTTTTGAAGAATCCTTTTTTAGTATGGGTAATGGTTTTTGTTTTTCTAATTCAGGCAAGTGTTATGGTGATTTTGACGACACGGGATGATGACACGTGCAACGTAAATGATAGTGTGGGAATATACTCGTGATTGTGTGTAAATATGTTGTAAAAATGACAATTGTATGACTACGACTAAATATGAGATACTTTTTTTTTGAAATTATGCCTGTTTATTGTTGCTAATTAATGCATGCGTGATCTGATTTTAAAATGTAATCTTATACCGAGTAATAATAAAATATTACGATATATGAATCTGTTTGTCCTTGTACCAGTACGATCACGTTGAATGTGTAACATGAAATGTGAGAGGAAGGGTTTCCGTTCATCTTTTTTAATGTTCGCTATGCTGATTTTTGAAGAATTCTTCATTTTTCCAATTGGATGATTTTGACGGCACAGGATGACAGCATGCATGTAATGTATATTGAACAATGGCGTAAGAAATATATTCGTAATTGTCTGTAAATATGTTGTAGATTGGTGGATACTGATCTTATTATGTACTTGTCAAAAATGACATTTATATGTTGTAATTGACTAATAGTGTGTGATATTTTTTTTGAATTTATACTTGTTTGGTATTGTTAATTAATGCATGCATGATCTGTTTTGAAATGTAATCTTATATCGAGTAAATAATAATAAAACACTTAGCCCTTGTATTCCTAATACATAATCAATGTTTGATTGATTGTTATCAGTATCGATACTGATAAAATATTTTTGGCACTTTGCCATTTAGTAATCAGACCATGAGAAAATTTAAAATAAGAACAATTATGACGATCTGTAATTGTTGAGTCATATGATCATTTGCATGTTAATGTTATAATAAATTCGTCATAATTTGTAATTGATCTATCACTATGAATTAATATTTTTTTTTAAAAAATCAACTTTTGTTTGTTATGCGCACTGAGATTTAAATGATCGACTTCCATTCGTCATGCGCACTTTGTATCTTTGAAATTAGATTGAGGTATGGATGACTTTAATAACATGCATTAGAGTCACTGTGTATCACTAGAGGTAAGGTTTATAACAGTAAATCATGATATAAGATATAATAATTTCAACTTGAACTAACTCAACCCCACATTTTGTGATTATTAGAATAACAAGCAAGTTTTGTATGAGAATTTTTTACTTGATAGAAGCCACAATAATTTCGTTGCAAACCCAATCTTAAATCGTATTATAAACTGAGTAAATTTTATAACAGAATTTTTTATATAATTCATGATAGAAATTGTGATAATTCTAATACATACTAATTTACCTTTTCATCATTACTGATATAAACCACAATGACTTATCAATAATTGCATGCTTGCACAGGACCTTGAATAATCTATGTGATGTCATATTTTAAAAATAGCTAATGGGGCCTGTTTTTTAAAAAAGGATATATTTGAAAAGTAGGTATTGGAGAAAATGGTTATATTTGAAAACCACTAAATAGCAAAATAGGTATATTTAAAAGAATGCTAATGGGATCATTTTTATAAATATTATATTTGAAATGTGCTAATGAAAAATTTGGGCAATAATAGTAACCCAGCAGGTAAAAAAGAGAGAGAAGAAAAGGGAAAGAGGATAAAAGAGAGAAAGGAGTAAAAGAGAGAGAGGCGTAAAAGAGAGAGAGGCGTAAAAGGGAGGGAGAGTAAAAATTATTCAAAATGGCCTTTTTTTTTAAGTTTTTGGCACACTTGGTTGCTTGTGGATTAAATGGGCTTAAGAGATTTTGAACTTTTCAAATTTTTATTAGAGACGCTGTATTTTAATAAAAGGTAAAAAATGGGTAAAAGTTTGATCTAATGTGTGAAATGTAGCTTAATATGCCAAACCAAAAGTGCGAACCAAAAAATTTAACTATGATGCTCAAATATAACCTCACATAGATTATTTGCATTCTGCTTGCACGTTGTGAGAGTGGTGAGTATTTAGTATATGGCTAAAAACTACTAACAACACCACTATCTAATCAAACCAATGCCTTTTAATCATACAAGACTCCTTGGTAGACAAAAAAAAGTGTGGTTGATTTGGTCTGGGTCTCAAAGTTCTTTTAGGGTCTTGCTATAGCGTAATCAAATGAAGATAAGCATGTCCAATTGGTTTCAATTTTTTTTTGATATATGTTCAATTGAAAATGGACATATGTCCAAAAAAAATTGAAACCAATTGGATATTGTGACATGCATAGTACTTTTGTTGGTTTATTCTTACTCTATTTATATAATTCTTTATTTTAGCTGCAATGCTTTAACGCAATCGTTAATATTATTAACGATCATGGCCAAAGACAATGCAGGTGATTAATTTAACAATGGAATGGATTAATTTTTCAATAAATCAGGTAATCAAAGTTTTAATCGATTTTTTTTTGTATAAAAGGTTATTAATTCGATCTTTCTTTCTTTAACTAGTTACTAAATGGAGTTCAAAACGCTCGTTACGAAGTCACAACTAACGACACAAGTTTACTTAGAATAATAAATATTCTAAGGGTGCAAGGTAAATTCAATAAGTAATTTATTACAACGATTTTGGGTTAAAAGGAAACTTTCTTAGAGCTAACACTTCTATACTTTTTTCGAAGGTTAGAACTCAACTTAAAAATAATGCTTTATTGAAGCGAAAAAAGGGTCTTGTATAATTTCTTCTCGCTAGCAAGTATTAGTTCTAGTAATAATCCCAAGAGATCCTTGAATTAATAATAACGCCTCTCAATATATGAAATTCATAATAAGGTCCAAATCTAGTGACCTCACATTAGAATCTTGTAACATAATCTAGAGCTAGAGCTTAATTCTGACTCTAGTTACTCAGACCAAATTTATTGACGCCTCAATTGAAGCTTAACTGTTATTAGGGTTAGATAGGGTTGATTTTAGTTGGATTTGATAGTTGATAGTGGTGACTTTTAGACATAAAGTCATTTTCGGCTAGTAGTTTTTGATCAAATTCATAGATCACTACAATTACTGCTGCAATTATTAAAGTGGGAGAGTGTATACATTTGACTAATTTAACTCTTAAGTTATACAAAGTTAATTTTTTATTTTGCATAACCTGCCGACCCAAATTTTTTCAAAAAAATTTTTTTTTAATTTCCTATTGTGCCAATTATTCCATTTTTGACATTTAATTTTTTACTCTGGTGTCACCCGATGATGACTTTTATTTTCCAGAATTACCAACAGGTCTGATAAAAAAAAACAAATATTCTAATTCCATGTTATGCAAACTGAAGAATTAACTTTGTGTGACCTTAGATGTTTATATAAATTAATTTAGGCCACAAAGATTTTTTTTAAAAAAAAAATCCAACTCACCGACCGGAATATTGAAACTCAAGATTATGCAAAATGAAAAAATAACTTAGTATAGTCTAATAGTTGTTATAAAATAAGTTTCTAATTTACTTACTACACTAGCTTAATTCCTTTATTTTCTTTAGTAAAATCGAAGAGAGCTTCTCTACTTGTCACCTTTATTGAAATCAAATTCATTCATTTTTATTTATTTAAATTTATATACAACACATTTGGCATGTTAATGAGTTAATTAACACACTATGTTCTATTCAACAATGATACTACTAAGCCTAACACATTGACACGATATCAAGAATATTTATAAATTGTTCCCCTTAACATGTATATGTGTTAACATGTTAACGTGTTATGAAAATTTTACAAAATGGGGTGATAATATGTCAATCATCAAGGTTACGAAAGTTATCTATACTAACTAAAGAGGAGATCTATTAATTAACAAAAGCTAATCATACTGGTGCTGTGCGGCATCGCATGCTGCCCAGCTATTGTATTAGGAGTCACCAGACTTTACATATGATAGCAGATCACTGACGGAATCGTATTTGAGTAACCTGATAATCTGCATTGATCTTTTTGTTCTTTGAGTTTTCTGCTTGACATTTGGTCCAGCTAAGTCGCAAGAACAAGCCAGTTTATTAGCCAGTTTTTAGCAAAAAAAAAGGAGAATATCAAGTCACAAATAAATTTTCAATACCAATACTACCAGGTGAAAGTTACTATATCATATTGGATAACTTTCAGGAATATGCACATGTAACTGGGATTGGTATAGAATTATTATACCAATTTTGTGGATGAACCAGATCGCAAGTTTAAAGCTTTATAGATATGGGCTTTCTACACGAAATGCGAAATTGGACTTGGATTTGAAAAATACTTTCTGTAATTATAAAAATTTATGATCAAGTTAGGCTATGAGTTTTTTGTGAGAACACTATATTTAAAAGTTTGATCTTTGAAAAATTTTCTAGGACCAGAAAGAGGATAAGCAATAGCTGATGCAGCGTGCAAGAACACCTTGTTGACCTCTCTGAATCTTAGTGAAAAGGGCCTTGGTGATATTTGTCTAACAAAGTAGAAAAAGCGTTAGCAGAGATATGGGTAATCCTGTTAAAATAAAGGCTGTTAGTATCTGTTACCATAATAGAATTGGAGTTGAAAAAGAAGAACACAAGGCTTTTCTATTACCAAAAAACTGCTAAATATGCATAATGCTAAAACTTAAGATCTTTGTGATAATGTCTTGTGGCGAAGTAGAAAAAGTATAGCAGATTTACTTTGCAAGAACATTACAATGATGATGGGAAATTCTGATGAAAGATATAGGTAATACTGTTGAAATAAAAGCTATTAGTGTCTGTTATCATAATGAAATTGGGTTGGAAAGGATGAACATAAGGTGTTCATTTTATAATCGAAATCGGCGAATATGGGTAATGCAGTGATACTGCTATCAGAATAAAAGCATTAGTACCTGGTATCAACTAGGATTGAAGTGAAAGAAGATGGACATAAGGCATTTGTTATTACCAAAAAATCTACTGATAGGTGTAATGCTAAAAAATCCAATCTGCGCGATGAAATTTGGGGACCAGAAAATAGGACGAATAGATAATGCAATGCATTTTGTGAGAACACTACGTTGACCTCTCTGAGTCCTGGTACAATAGTTTTTGGCAAAGTACGGAAAGCAGAGTTGATGTACTTTACAAAAATGTCACAATAAAAGTGAATAATAACAGAAGATATGATATTGGATATTGTGACGAAAAGAATATTGGAAGCTATCAGTGCCTGTTATCATAATGGGCTAAAGTTGAAAAAGACAGACACGAGACAGTTATTATTACCAAATCTGCCAATATGTTAATGCTGAGAAATTCGATTTTTGAGCTAAATTTCAAGGATCAGAAAAAAGAAAACAATAGTGGGTACATTTCGCAAGAATGCTACATTGACCTCTCTGAATTCTAGGAAAATAGCCTGGTAGCATAACAGCATAACTACAAGAACCTTACAATAATAGGGAATACCAAATGGAGGGTATAATATTGGATTTGGCAATAAAAAGGGAATTGGAGTTGGAAAGGATGACATAAAGCATACATTTAGGATAAAATCAGCAGATATGGGTAATGACGTTGGGAATCAAAGCTGTTAGTGCCTGTTATCAAAATGGATTTGTAGTTTAAGAAGACAGATATAAGGCATTCATTATTAATAGAAATCTGCTGATATGTGAAATGCTAAAAAATCTGATTTTTGTAATGAATTTTGGGGAGCAGAGAGAGGAGAAGCAATAGCTAGTGCATCTTACAAAAACACTTCGTTGACCTCTCTAAATCCTGAAAAGTAGCCTTGTAGGAAGATAGAGATAGCATAGTAGCAAGAATGCTACAATAATGAGGATCTGACTGAAGGTATAATGATGGATATTGTAATAGAAAGAAATTGGAGTCAGAGAGAATGAACACGAAGTGGTTGAAATTAGCAGATATGGGTAATGATGTGAAAAAATGGATACAAGGCATTCGGTTATTACCAAAATATCTGCTATGATTGGTGATAGTGATCGGGGTACTATGAGATGTACGACGAGCCAATCATTAAAATAAGACTAGGATTGGCAATAGCGATCAAATAGAATCGAAGTACTATGAGATGCACAATGAGCCAATTATTAAAATAGAAAAAAAAATCAAGAATTTGTTAGAGAGCGGAAAAAATAGAAGATTATTAGCAGCTGGAGTTAGATGAATAAACCATTTACGCAAATAGCTGATATCTACAGTGTTGGAGCCACCATTTCAGAAATTTCAACACTAAAGACACCTGATAGTGAATCTTTATCACTTGTTTGATTAGAGATTCATTAGTAGAATTGGAAAAAAAAAGAAGAAAGAGAGCAGGAAGAAACAAACTGCATGTTTGTAGAAGTAGAGATAGGGCATACAGATGCATATGTTTGTATGTAGGGTGTGTACACCCACACTACTTTTAAATTTATATGCGGGTATATAGTACTAAGCATTGTAAAAAAAAAGAAGTTTAGTAAGCATATGAACATATATGTTCATGTGTATATAAATTAAGGCAGGTGTGTAACCCTACACGGCCTTCGAATTAAAGAGAAATAGATAGTAAATGGTGTAGAGATAGATATGGTTAGCTACAAAAAAAAAAGAGAGAGAAAACCCTAGAATGTGCATATTTGAGTAGTGGATGGTAAGATATCATTAAAAAATGATTGGACTACTATAAAAAATCTCTATATAAATTATATAGAAACTTTATATAGTTATCCAATAATTTTTTAATGATATCTTGCTATCCACTAGGCCTATTTGGATGATCTAACCACCGTTAGATGCGTCTTGACAAGCTCTACATCTTTCAATTAGTGGGCATGTATTGTTAACTTAGTAAAAAAATATTTTACACTATAGTGATTTTTACATGTAATTTGCATCATGTTACACTACAGACAATCTCTGATTAACTGGAGTGACTATTAATTAAAGTAATTTGGTAAGTGTGCATGTGCCAATTTGGTTACATATAATGACAATATATAATGAAAATAACAAATTTGGCCACATATAATTAAAATATCAAATTTGGCGGCATATAATGAAAATAGCAAATTTTGGCCGCATTATGTAAATTTCAGATTTGGCCACTAAAAAATTCTATTTGTCGGGACTAGGTTGTTTGAACTATACAATAAATAACATAAAAGACACAGTTTCTCTTAATCAAAATATAAGATTCTACTAAGAAAATAAGTGAATTTTTATAACATGTATGCCCTATGAGAAATTACAGCACGGAATAATACTGAAATACATGGAAAAGTTTGAATATATGACCACACAAACCTGCACGTAAATATACACAGGACAATGCACGGGAAAGCAAGTTCATGGCACGTAAAAGGGAGCAGATTCAGTGCAAAACTGCAAGTACTTACATGCAATTTTATGTGTTTTCTCGTGCATTGTCTCGTGCATATTTACGTGCAGGTAACATATAATAGCATATGTCCATACATATATACATAATAACATATATCGTATATGCATTATTTTATTAACTAAATTTTATTATTTTATTAACTAAATTTTATTATTTTATTAACTAAATTTTATAAGTTTTATTAACTAAATATTGTATTTTATTAAATAACTTAATTTATTTAATTATTTTATTAATTAAATTTTATAATACAAATAGTTTAATTTAATAATTTACATGTGAATAAGAAAATACTTCTAATTACTAAAAACTACTGACATTAAAAATAAACCAGCAACTAATAATATTGTAAAAAAAACAAAGTAATAGTACCAAAATCAAAGGTTTAAAAAAAAAATCGAAATGACTACTCTAGAAATAACTCCAATAGGGACAACTCCGATTGTGGCAACTCCAATGGCAGTAACTCAAGGGAGAGGCTAAAATGCAATAATATACAGAGAGATAAAAAATAAAAGAAAAAAATAATAGTAAAAAAAATAAAGCTGCGATACAACCAAAAATGATGAAAAACATACACCAAAAATGATAGTGATTCCAAAAGAGTAGCTTCCAAGGCAATAACTCTAAAGGATGGTTTAACAATGATAATAACTAAAAAAAATTATATAAAAATTAATGAGTTGTAAAAAAAAATTTAAAAAATATAAGATGATAAAAATGATAAGAGTAAACAAAAAAAGCAACATTTATTTGCTTACAAATCAAATGTAATTTGTGCGCATCAATGCACGGAAATTATTATTGATAAGTGCAAAAAAAAAAAAAAAAAAAAAAAACAACAAAATAAATGTTTTTGTGCGCGTCAATGCACGGAATTTATAATCATTAAGAATCTTAACGATCATCACGTTAATGCACGGAATTATGATCATTAAGGATCTTAATAATCATTATGTTAGTTAAGGATCTTAACAATTGTGACAATTGTGATATCATGCACAAAAATTATGATCGTTAAGAATCTTAATGATTGTGACGATCATGATATTAATGCACTGAAATTATGATTGTTAAGGAGTCTTAACGATTGTGATGATCATACATTTTGTACAGAAATGATCATTAAGAACCTTAACGATTGTGATGATCGTTACATCAGTGAACTGAAACTTTCGTAAGAATCTTAACGATTGTGCACGTCAAAGCACGAAAATTATGATTATGATCGTTAAGAATCTTAACAATTATGCATGTCAGTGCACAAAAATTATGATTGTTAAGAATCTTAATGATTGTGCACGTTAGTGCACAAAATTTACGATTGTTAAGAATCTTAACGATTGTTACATTAGTGCACAAAAATTATGTGATCATACACATCAATAAATGGTTATAATACTATGCACGATAGTGCACGGATTTCAATATTTCGTGTGATAACGTGTATTAAATTTTTTGGATGATCAGTTTCCGTGCAGTTTCCATGCAGTGATTATGAAACCTGTGCTTACCTGCATACAATTTCGTATTTTTACATGCATTCCCGTGTATTGAGTTTTCATAGGGATGAGGACATGTTCAAACTTTATTATTTAGTAGGAAATAAGATTTACAAGAGTGAATTCAATTCTAACTAAATGTTTAAAAGGGTAAACCAAATCCCCTTTGCTACAATGGCAAAAAAAGTGGGTTTATATACATGAATTGTGAACTACTATCTACATTACTAATGACTATTCTATTCTATTCTACAGACTATCTACTCTAATCAATTATGAATTAAAAAGAACAAAAAGAATTATTATAAAAATACTATAAGTAAAAGAGAAATATAATATGAGCAGATTGAATTTAAAATTCTGAATGTCTAGTCTATGATCATCCAGATCGTATACATGATTGTGTATGAATGATCAGAGATTTCATATAATCAGCATTAAATAAAAGTCTATGATGATCAATTTTATATATTATCATGATGGCATTTTCAAGTGTAACATATTTCTCCCCACTTAATTATGAGCTCCCTGAGTAATATCAAGTAAGAAATAAGTATATAAAAAGAAAATAAGGAAAATAAAAAAAATAACAAAAATAACTAATAATTAATAAATAATAAATAAACAAATAAATAAGCAACTAAAATTTTGTATAGTAGTAGTGACTGACTTGCAAAGTTTTTCATCATTTGTAGATGTATACATTTATATAAAAAGAATTAAAAATAAATAGTAGAATTTGGTATCTTCCACCAACAAAATTACATAAATAATAATTAGAAAAATGATTAAATTCCTGACAATATTCTATAGATGGGGTTTGTAAAGGAGGTAACTCCCAGTGGTAATTTATTAAAGAATTGTTTTAACTTCTGTAATGATTTCTGGAAAAGAAAATTTACTTTTACTATTAGTTTGAACTTTAGAAATGGATTCTATTATTTCTTCATCCTCTTAATCTGGGGTAGACAAATAACTTTTTGCAATTTCTTCTATAGGACAAGATTTAATAGTAATCCACATTTTTAAATTATATTTACATTTAGCACAATTGTATATAATTTATCACATACCAAAATTAAGCATTAGGACCTTTCCAAACATATTGCCAATATTTGCCTTTGTTTTTGACTTTTAACTGATTGCAAATATGTTCAATATAGTACCAAGTACAATATTGTCCATTATACCTTATTCCTTCAGGCATAAACATTATATCCTTGTATAGTTTTATATTATAAGTAATAAATTCAGGTGGGTTGTAATCAAATACCTTTATTATTTCTTGGTATACTTTTGGAGATAAATAATCATTAGTGTAATGATCATAGGAGGTTTCAGCTTCAAGTTCAAGGTAATAGGCTGTAACTTCTTGTTGNATAAATAATTATTAGTGTAATGATTATATAAGGTCTCAGTTTCAAGTTCAAGAGACTATAACTTTTTGTTGAGCAAGCAATCTAGAAAGTGCATCTGCATTGTTATATTTGTCCTGGCCTATAAATAATAGTAAAATTATAGGATTCTAATCTAATGATTCATCTAGCTTGCTTTCTTTTAAGTTCAGAAGTTCTTAACTATTGTAAAGCAGAGTTGTCAGTAATGGTTTGGAACCCAATTATTGGTGAAAGTGTTCTACAGTCCAAATAACTGCAAGACATTCCAGTTAAGATATAGAGTAATCTTGTTTAGTTTTGGAAAACTTCTGTTAGCATAGACTACAACATATTCCTTATTGTTATTATCCAATTGTGCAAGTATAGCACCTAAACCGAGAGTGGAGGCATTAGTATAGAGATAGAATGGGCGATTAAAGTCAGGATATCTTAATACTTGAGTTGTAATAAGATGAGTTTTTAAAGTGTTAAAGGCTTCATCTTGGTCCTTAGTCCATTGGTAAAGTTCATCCTTTTTTAATAAATTGTTTAAAGGTTTGGCAATTTTAGAAAAACCTTGAATAAATTTCCTATAATAAGAGGCAAGACCCAAAATGCACGAATTTGTTTGAGAGTTTTTGGTATAGCAAACTTCTTAATTTTAATAATCTTCTCTTCATCAGGAGAAATTCCATTTCAATTGATCACATGTTCTAAAAATTTAGAAAGAAAGAGCATTTTTCTAAGTTCAATTTTAGATGAGCTTTTTCCAATTCTTTTAAAAACTTGATAAACATGATCCAAATGCTCATTAAAAGTTTTTGAATAAATGGTTATATTATCCAAATATACAACTACAAATTTGTTAATAAATGGGCTTAAAACATGGTTTAATAACCTTTGGAATGTTGAAGAAGTATTACATAACAAAAATGGCATAACATTAAATTTATAAGTAACAAAGTTGGTAATAAAAGCTGTTTTCCTTTTATTCTTTGGGTTTATTCCAACTTGCCAATATCCACTGGCCAAGTCAAGACTTGTAAACCATTTAGATCCATTAAAGACTGTCAAGATTTTATTGATGTTGGATAAGAGGTAAATGTCCTTTTCAGTAACAGTATTCAATTTTTTACAATCAATGCATATTCTCTTTTTACCATTTTCCTTTGGGACTAATACAACAGGAGAAGCCCAAGAACTTTTAGTTTCTTGAATGATTCCTTGTTTCTTAATTGCAAGAATTTCTTCTTTAAAAAAGTCTTAATTATCCAATGACATACTATAAGGTTGCTGGTTTATGGGTTTAGCATTTCCAGTATTAATTCATGAAGAACAAGGATGGTTTGGCCTAATCCAATAGTTTGTCCAGATTTACTAATCTTTTTAGTATAGACTTGAGAGATTTCATTAAGTAGGTCTACAACTTGATTTAGTTGTTTAGGTGGATTCAGAGTTAATGTTAAATGAACTTCTATCCCATTTATTATGGTCAGGTAGGGTATTGGTCAAATATATAGCAGGATTATGTTAAGTCCAAGGATTATAAAATAGTTCTTCATCATTAGAAGGCATAAATTTCTTCATTAACTTTCTCTAATTCTTCAATTTACTCATTTTCATTAGTGAATTCTTCTAATTCCTGAATTGGGATATTATTGCTAACATAGGTAGTATTAATAGTAACTTGTTTTCCCAAATATTTAACATGTAGAGTGTTATTAGCAAAATCTAACTTAGCTTTAGATTTACTAAACCAACCTGTTCCTAGTAACAGAGTTTCTTTCTGGAATTCAATTACTTGTAAGCTAATAGGGATTATAAGGTCCTGTATAGTTATTTTTACATTGGTAACTATTTCCAAAGCTTTAGTGTGATTTCCATTTGCTGTAACAATTACAGTTCTAGAAGGTTGGTCAATTTCAAGTCCTAGTTTGTCCATTAGTTTTCTAACAATGATGCTAACAGCAGCACCTGAGTCAAGGATAGCAACTACAGGATTTTCTTTAATACAGACATACCATAGTCTGTGAGAAGTGGTTAGCTTCAGTATTGGAACCCTTTTTTCTTCACAAGGCTTTTGCCAAATTATGTGTTGGTTAGGATATTGTAGGAGTGGCCATAGGTAATAAGGGCAGGAGGTTCTAATAAGTCTTCAGAAATGTCATAAGAGTTGAATTGGTCTACTTTGGAGGGTAACCTTTTTTTCAGAAGGTATATTTTGTTCTATTTCTATGGGAATTTCTTCTACATTGGTTGATATTTGTGGAGCAACTATAAAAAAGTCACAATATATTAATAGGAAATCACTTAACTATCTATAATTGTTATAATAAAAATATAAAATTATATAACACAAAATCCAGTTCAAGTAACTTCTGTATAATGGATAAAAAGAAAATTGACAATAGGTAAAAAAAAAAAACAATTACATTTATGAATAAATATCGTTTAAGTATTGTAAACTATGTAAAAATTCTATTTAATTTTTGAAACTTAAAAATATTCTGTAAATTGGCAATGGATGAAAAAAAAGTACACTGTGTAAAATTATTATATTTTCCTAAAATTATGTCCTTTTTAGATGATATATCCAGAGTTCGCTATAGAGAGGCTTATTATAAAGAATATTTTGAATATAACTATTAAAACAGGGACTGGAGCCGCTAACATCCGTACATAAATTCAATACGATTCATGACTCTTGTTTTTTTATTGAAGCTTAATTTTTTAATAAATAAACCCACATAATAAATTTTAAATTTATCGTTTAAACATAGTTGATTCACTAATAAACATCCGGAATTCTTATAACAA
>QKWP01000111.1:40027-51091 GCA_003550325.1 Gigaspora rosea
ACGATTCAATTTTTATCAAGATCGTTGATAAAAACTTGTTAACTACCTTACAATCATTTGTGAGATCTGAAGATTTGTATACTGTAAATCCAAAGGTAATAAAAATTATACAGTATACGTAAATTATATTCAATATTGAATTCATTTTTTTGATTATTATAATTATTAATTTTTTTTTTATTTCAGATATCTGCTCATGAATTATTCATGATCCTTCCACAATTAAGAACTTTTGTTGGACAAGATCCCCAAGAAACAAATCATGAATTTTCAGATCAAGTACTTCCCTCAGACAATCAAATTCATTCTCCGTTAAAACAATTAGTCGATTGGTTAGAAAAAGAATATGATTCAACATTAAAGCAAATTAATAATATGACTGATAAGGTAAAATTTTGTGCTTTCAATTGAATACGTATCTAATTAAATTACTCTAATCAATCAATTAATTAATTTATTTTTTACGTATTTTCTTAGAGTGAAATTTCGTATAAACATTTTGTGGTATCTATTTCCAAACGGTATGCATTTAGTATTTATAGTGATATATTTATTAATACTAAATTTTGTTTTAGATAAGATTTTATTATACTAAACTATTTACATTTTATTTATTATTCAGAGACTCAAATTTATGCACAATTACATGGAAAAGTTTGTGGCGCTCAAGTTAAAAGATGTGAATATAAATCTTATGGAAGCACGCAGTTGTTTATCATTACTGGTGAAATTATTGATTCAAGTAAATTATTATTTTCTTTTATTAATGTATTTTATAGTTATTGTATGGGTTGTAGTGAATAACCCAGTACACACGAGTTCATATTCCGTGCCAAAGGCACGGGATTTAAATATGAACCCGTGTGTGTAACGGGTTATTAAACACCCATATAATAACTATTTTATTGCACGGTGTCTGACGTAACAATCCCGTGCCAATAAGTAAATGAAAAAATCACGAGTTGTCACATAAGACCCGTGCAATAAATTAATGTTATCTATATATACTGTATGACTTATATGCAAAATTTTTTATTAGATGGTTATGAATTTGCGAATGTTACAAAGAATTGGTATATCGATCATTTTGTTGGTGTATTAAATATTGATAAACTTCCAGTAGTTCCTCTACATAAAGAATGTGAATTACGTGATGAATTAATAAAACGTGGTAAAAAATTTGAAATGCTTGCTATTGGTCCTCATTATTTAAGATATTCTGGAAAATTTTTTCGTCAATCTTGGTTTGGTCCTACTTATTATAAGGGTGATGGACGTATAATGATTGATGCTTCAACTTTTGGTTTAAGTAATCCAAATTATGATATGGGTTTAGCAAATTATAATCCTGCAACTTATAGTTATAATTATAATAATACTTTACCTAAATCTTCTAATAAGGGTGACTCTTCAAAAAAAAAAGTTAGAGAGATGGATCTTTATATGTGCTCTCCTACATTTTTTGGTTTCAGCTTTATGGCTAAAAAATGGGGTCAATTTTATGTTGATCAAGTGGATGGTAAGTTTTTTAAATATTTACCTATATTTAAAAGTATCACCACTAATTTAAAAACTCTTTTTTTATAAAGAAATTAAATTTGATGATGATGCATTTGATAATTTAATAATGGATACCAATAAAAAAGAAATTATTATAAGTTTGGTAAAATCTGAACTTTCTGGAGGATTAGATTTAATTAGTGGTAAAGGTGGTGGTTGCATTTTTTTATTGCACGGGCCTCCTGGAGGTATTTTTACTACTAAAACTTTTTAAAACTTATTGCAGTATTAAAAGCTTAATTCAATGAATTAATTTAATGAATTAATTTAATGAATTTAATTAATTAATTTAGTCGGTAAAACATTAACTGCTGAGGCTATTTCTGAATATTTGCATCGTCCCTTATATGCTGTCAGTGTTGGTGAATTAGGTGTAACACCTAAAGAATTAGAAGATAAATTAAGTGAAATTCTTGAAGTTTCAAGCATTTGGAATGCTGTAATTCTCATTGACGAAGGTCTGTATTGTATTCTTCTTTTGTTAATGCCAAAAATGTAAATTTTAAAATATTAAACTTATATATCTATACATATAATGCGTATAAATATCTATTTTTTTTATTATGTAGTTGATATTTTCTTGGAACAAAGAAGTAAAAATGATGTAAACCGTAATGCTTTAGTGGGAATATTCCTAAGATTATTAGAATATCATCAAGGAATTCTTTTTCTTACAACCAATCGTGGTATGTATGATTATTATTTTTGTTAATTTAAAATTTCTGGTCATTTATTTACAATAGTTTTTATCCAATTTATATAGTTGAAAGTTTCGATAAGTTTCTCTAATTCATCAATTTACTTATCTTCATTAGTGAATTCTTCTAATTCCTGAATTGGGATATTATTGCTAACATAGATAGTATTAATAGTAACTTGTTTTCCCAAATATTTAACATGTAGAGTGTTATTAGCAAATTCTAACTTATCTTTAGATTTACTAAATCAATCTGTTCCTAGTAACAGAGTTTCTTTCTGGGATTCAATTACTTGTAAGCTAATAGGGTATAAGGTCCTGTATAGTTATTTTTACAAAGCTTTAGTGTGATTTCCATTTGCTGTAACAACCACACAGCACCTGAGTCAAGGATAGCAACTACACTACAGGATTTCTTTAATACAGACATGACCATAGTCTGTGAGAAGTGGTTAGCTTTAGTATTGGAAGCCTTTTTTCTTTGCAAGGCTTTGCCAAATTATGTGTTGGTTAGATATTGTAGGAGTGGCCATAGGTAATAGGGCAGGAGGTTCTAATAAGTCTTCAGAAATGTCATAAGAGTTGAATTGGTCTACTTTGGAGGGTAACCTTATTTTCAATATTTTTTTTACAGGAGGTATATTTTGTTCTACTTCTATAGGAATTTTTTCTACATTGGTTGATATTTGTGGAGCAACTATAAAACAGCTCACAATATATTAATATGAAATCACTTAACTATCTACAATTGTTATAATAAAAATATAAAATTGATATAACATAAAATCCAGTTCAAGTAACTTCTGTATAATGGATAAAAAGAAAATTGGCGATAGGTAAAAAAAAACAATTAACGGTACATTTATGAACAAATATCGTTTAAGTATCGTAAACTATGTAAAAATTCTATTTAATTTTTGAAACTTAAAAATATTCTGCAAACTGGCAATGGATGAAAAAAAAGCACACTATGTAAAATTATTATATTTTCCTAAAATTATGTCCTTTTTAGATGATATATCCAGAGTTCGCTATAGAGAGGCTTATTATAAAGAATATTTTGAATATAACTATTAAAACAGGGACTGGAGCCGCTAACATCCGTACATAAATTCAATACGATTCATGACTCTTGTTTTTTTATTGAAGCTTAATTTTTTAATAAATAAACCCACATAATAAATTTTAAATTTATCGTTTAAACATAGTTGATTCACTAATAAACATCCGGAATTCTTATAACAAACGGCTTTAGTAGTATATATTTTTGATAATTTTGCACCAAATTCTGATATAAAATATCGTTTGCTTGTGTATAAATTATTTAATTTTCCAGTAATCATTAATGAATTTTTATTGATCTCATCTATGAATTGCTTTTTAATTGTATTTTACTCTCATTTTCTATATCGATATCATTTAAATTTTCGATATCGGTATCACTCTCATTTTCGATTTCGATATCACTCTCATTTTCGATTTCGATATCACTCTCATCGATATCACTCTCATTTTGATATCGATATCATTCACATTTTCGATATCATCCTCGACAATAATCGACCATTGATTTAGTTTATTAATTATTTCTCTAACATTAGGTCGTTTATCTGAATAAGAACTCATGCATTGATTTGTCAACTCAACATAGCAATCAGGAGTACCAGGTGCAAATTTTGGTCGTAATCCAAAATTACAAATCATAATAGCTAGATTAATATCAAATTTATAATCATTAAAAAGACCTTTGTCCAGTTGTCATCTCGACCATAATAATTCCAAATGAATAAATATCTGATGCTTTTGTGTATGGCATTTTTTGAAAGAGTTCAGGTGCAATATAAGGTAAAACTCCATGAATCGTTCCTCTGTATCTTTTTCGTCGAGTGGTTTTGATAAGCCTAGATCAGTAATATATGCTTCATAATTTTCTTTTAGCAAGATATTTCCAGGATGTAAACCTCGATTTATATATCTTTTAAAGTGAATACGATAAAGATTAGACGCAATATCATGGAGTATCTTTAATTTAATTTTCCATTCAAATTTAAAGATATTATCATGGTTTTTACATAATAATCCATATATTGCATAACTAAGTACTAAAATATAGTCTTTTGTTTTTTTATCTCTAGATATTCCCAAATATTGTGATAAATTATGACAAGCTTTTAACTAAAAAAAGATAAATTAAATTAATTTGAAATTTTCGAAACTAAAAATAAATAATAAAATTGTCTAAAAAAAGTACCTCTTTTAAAAATGGCTCTTTATTTTTATTAGAATCCTTTACATTCTTAATTGCTACATTTTCATATGATCCATGCCAAGTCAAATATTTTGTTTTAAAAATGGTAGAGAACGCTCCTTTGCCTATCTCTTCAATATTTTCAAATTTATTATATGGTATCCAATGAAAATATTCCTTCCTTTTTTCAGTAGTATTTTGTTCCGTAATAGCTGATTTTAAATACCATTCAAAAGCAATATCAATATTCTCTTCAACAACAATTCCTAAACGGTAAAATTCACCAACATAATACATTCCATCAGCATAACCCATTTCCGCTGATTTTTGGTAATATTTAAATGCTTTCTTTTCGTCCTTTCCAACACCAATTCCATTTTGGTGGCAAAATCCAACGTTATATGATCCTGTAGCGTTCCCTAACTCTGCAGCTTTTTGAAAATAAATGAATGCCTTATGTTTATCCCTTTCAACTCCTAATCCATTGCAATGACAATTTTCAACAATAGTTGCTCCACTCGCGCTCTACATCTCTGCAGATTTTAGAAAATAAATGAATGCCTTATCTTTTTCAACTCCAAATCCATTGTAATGACAATTTTCAACAATAGTTACTCCACTCGCGCTCCCCATTTCTGCAGATTTTTGATAATTAATGAATGCCATATTTTGTTCGTTTTCAACTCCAATTCCTTCATAATAAGAATATCCAACTTTACTTATTCCAATAGCGTCTCCCGATTTTTGATAATAATATATGAATGCTTTATGTTAACTTTTTCAACTCCAATCCCATAAAAATAACAAATTCCAACACCATTTAGTCCTCTAGCATCACCCATTTCTGCTAATTTTTTATAATAATTGAATGCTTTGCGTTCATCCTTTTCAACCCATTTTCCATAGCGATAACAACTTGCAAGAATGATTTGAACTATAGAGTTAATTGGATTATCTAAGCAAAAATTGATAACATTTACTGGATTTTGCTTCTTCTTTATTAGAAATTGATCTAATGTATCAAGAATTAAATTAGAATCTTTGCCTTTCATACATTCTTCATTATACAGATTACACATATCGTTAACAATTTCGTTTAGAAATTCATGCGAAAAATCCTGTAAATTAATATCTTCTAAATACAATTGGGTATCATTGTTGGCTATTTGAGTAATATCTGATGAACACTCGATTTTTTCGGGTTGTTTTACAAATAGGTTATTGAAATTTGACATTTTGACGCAAGAAAAGTATGTTGCATATCGTTTATAGACGTATCAAATTTATTAGAGATATGTATTACATTGCACAACATTTATTTTTAAATGTTTTTTTTAATACTTTATTAGGACTTTTGTGTGATTAGCTGTAACGTTCAATTGAATTTTACATTATTTCTGCAGTTTAGGGCAATATTTTAAAAAACAAAAATAAATAAGAAGAATTGTATAGCAAGTTTTATTAGAGTTGTAGAACTTTATTTTCTTAAAAAGTAATTTTAATCATCTTTTAAAAAAATTAGTATACTCCAACATATTGTAACAGCATTGGCAATGGACATAGTGGAGGAATTCATATCTTTTATTCTCAACAAGTAGCAGGCTACCGACGTTATTTATGTTAAATCTTGTTAACACTCTCTTATTATCAGTTATTGTATTAATTTGACTTAAACTATTAAAAGTAACCATAAACTCGAAACTCACACTCTCATTTAAAGATCGCTATAATACTCCTTGATAAGCTTTAAATAATTTGCTATTGCTACTTCACGAAAAAGGAGGTGACAATTAAAGTTGGTTAATCTCTAAACTCTAGAATATTTAAGCACATTTTCATATTTTGAGGCATGCTTAGGTTACTAGTGAATGGACTTGTCAATTTGTTGCTCGATTAACTCGAGTTTGGCATGAATTGAATCGTTTAATTTTATCTTGCGAGTCAAAATATAATAATCTTTCATTTGCATTTTCGGAATATGAAGTATATTCGTCTTTATAAATAGTAATTTAACTTTTAAAACTCAAAAAAACATTCGTATTGAGTAAAACTTGTACCTATTGAGTTTAATTCCTGAATCACGAGTTTAAACAAGTCCAACCATTAAATATTACTCATTAGAATTTTGCATTAATAGAATTATTTGAAATTAGTATAAATCGGTTAAATAGGATGTTTGTGAGACTTGGTATTATATTCAATTGAATTTTACATTACGTATTTATACAGTACAGTTCAAAGCACCTTTTCAAAATAAAAACAATACACAATAAAATTAAATTGCATAAAAAGTTTTATTAGAGTTGTAGAGCTCTGTTTTCTTGCAAAGTATTTTAATTCTTATCTTTCTTAAAAATTAGCATACTAGCGACTTCTCATATACTGTAGTAACTTTGAGAGCAACATTAACAATCGATATAATGAAAAAATTCATTTCGTTCTTCCTTAATAGATAGCAATTTCTTAGTCTTGCCCAAAGCTTATTCGATGTTAGTTATTTCCAAATCTCATTAAACATTCCCTTATTATTGTATCGAATTGATTAAAAATTTAAAAGGTAATCAAAAACTCGATCTTACTCTCCGCTAAAATGGGTGCAATACTACTTGACAAACATTAGATTATTTCCTATTGTTACTTGATGGTAGTTTACAGTAATACTAAACTTATATCTTTTTAAAGTTAATAAAAAATTTAAATAAAATAATAAAATATACAATTTATAATTGTTTTAACAAAGATAGCAGTGAGGTCATGATTTTTGACATTTGAAAAAACTCGTTGCAGTCTAAATTAATTCGGCGAAAAAAATTTTGGGTGATTAATGCAAAATTTTTTTTCATTATTAAATATTTACAACATTAATTAAATGCGATCAATTAAGTATACATATGTAAATTCAATGTTCATAAATACAGATATACTGCAATAAATTTTATTAGGCATATCAGAATCAATTAGGGATGATTAGGAATGGGCAACGTTATTTTTTATGTAATCAATATGTATTTTTTAATCTTATCAGTTATATATTATTACATAATTTTTAAGAGTGATCAAAAAACCAAGTTAACAATTATCATAATGATATAATTTCTCATGATTAACAATTGCAAAATATATAAAAAAAAATATGTAAAAAATTTGTTCGTCTCTAGAATTAATGATTCAGCATTCGATTTCAGTGCTATTTTTTTTAAAGTTAACACTTATTTACATAATCTACGTATTATCAGCGGACGAAAAATGACATGCAATAATAGTGACATTACTTGCACCAAATTGACTAGCAAAACTATAAATCTACGGTATGCTCAAGCAAAATAAAAAGAAAATTCAAGATGGCAATAATTAACACGCACTATGTCCTAATATGACATTTTAATTTTTTTGTGTCGACTCACGAATTACTAAACCCGTATTTAAGCACTGTAAGACCTTCTCTTTTGATGCAGCTCGTGACAACGAGGGGTAAATTGTTAATATGCTGTCAGTGTGAGTGAATTAGGTGTAACACCTAAGAATTAGAAGATAAATTAAGTTTAAGTGAAATTCTTGAAATTGCAAGCATTTGGAATGCTGTAATTCTCATTGGCAAAGGTCTGTATTGTATTATTCTTTTGTTAATACCAAAAATGTAAATTTTAAAATATTAAATTTATATATCTATACATATAATACGTATAATATCTATTTATTTTTATTATGTAGTTGATATTTTCTTGGAACAAAGAAGCAAAAATGATGTAAACCGTAATGCTTTGGTGGGAATGTTCCTAAGATTATTGGAATATCATCAAGGAATTCTCTTAATTACAACCAATTGTGGTATGTATGATTATTTTTTTTGTTAATTGAAAATCTCTGGTCATTTAATTACTGTAGTTTTTATCCAATTTATATAGTTGATAGTTTCGATAAGGTTTTCATTCTGTGAGCTGTCCTTCATTTTGTCAATTTAATTAGATTACTCAATTTTTATATATACATTATTAATGCACTATTTTTATTCAGAGGATTAGTATAATCTTAAAATATGATGATCTTGATGAATTAGCACGTGCCCAAGTTTGGCGTACTTTCTTAGATCGTGCAGATGGGAAAGATAAAAGTCAAGTTGATATTGATAAATTAAAACAGCGACAAATGAATGGTAGAGAAATCAAAACTGCTGTTAGAATGGCAAAAGTATGCCACCATAGTTTTTTATTATCAATATCCTAGCATTTGCAATAAATTTATTAAACTATATTGCTTAGTGTGTTATGATCCGCTTGTGAACAAAGTCAAGGCGGGACATTATTGCGAGTCACCGGACTTTCCGTGTGACAGCAGATCACTGACGAAATGGTATTTTAGGTAACCTGATGATCTGCATCGATCTCTTTGTTCTTTGAATTTTCTGCTCGACATTGTGTCCAGCTCCGTCGCAAGAACAAGCCAGTAGTTTTTATCAAGAAGAAAGGAAAAATTTCAAAGTCTTCAAGAAAAACTTTTTTGTATGCACTCGTAAACCGGCATTAGGGAAAAACGCCGGTAAAGTGAAGCTGTTGACTGAAGTTGTTGCGTGAACACCACGTTAGAACTTTAGATCCTTCTGGACCAGAAGGAGGAAAAGCATAACTGATGTACCTTGCAGGAACGCTATGCTGACTTCTCTGGATCTTGTATTGTGGGTCCGAAGTAGGAGAAGCATTAGCGAATGTATGTGCAAGGACATTACACTGACATTCTTTGAATCTTGAAGACAAATCGTAAAAGGAGCAAAGCGGGGAAAGCATCAGCTAAAGAACACTTCATTGACTGCCTTGAATCTTAGTGAGAGTGATCTCGGATCAGAAGGGGGGAAATGCACTAGCTGATGCTCTTCGCGAGAATACATAGAGTAGAAGGAGGAAAAGCAAGAACGATGCATTTGCAAGAATGCTAGGCCGACTTCTCCTTTGGATTTTTACAATCGTTTATGAGCGAAGCAGGAATAGCATTAGCAAAGAACACTCCTGAACTCTAGTAGGAGTAATTCTTAGATCAGAGGGAGAAAATGCATTAGCTGATGTACTTTACAAAAATACATCGCTAACGTATCTGAAATTTCGATCTAATGAGAAATGGAGTAGAAGAAGTTGACTTCTCAGGATCTTGGCAACCGTTAGGAGCAAAGTGGTAAAGGCATTAGCTGATGCACTTTGCAAGAACACTGCTTTGACTTCCCTGAAAGTTAGTAAGAATAATCTTGGATCAGAAGGAAGAAATGCGTGATGAAATATTTGAATCTAAATCTTTGATCTGATGGACTCAAAGTAGAGGGGAAATAAGCGTAGCTGATGTACCTTTCAAAAACTTCGCACTGACTTCTCTGGATCTTTGTCAAAAGACACTTGGATCAGAAGAAGGAAAGGCACTAGCTGACGCACCTTGCAATTTTGCAGGACTTCCCTGAGTCCTAGTTCGAATAAACATTGGGTCAAAAGGAGGAAGGTTAACGGATGCACTTTGCAAAAAAAAAAAAAAAAGAAGGAAAGAGAGAAAGAGTGCATTCGGGTAGTACTTGAAATCGGAAAAGCAACGCTAAGGAACAGGATAACCTAGAGGTGTTATCGATACGGGTTATACGTACTTGCAGGAACACCAGAGCGTTCTTTGGATTTTCCTGGATGTTTTGGATTAGAAGGGAAGGAAGAGTGCACCCGGAAAAAAAAAAAAAAAAAAAAGGGGGTTATGCACAGAACCGAATTCCTTACACCTAGGTCATGTGATCTATGAATCTTGAGAAGGTTGATCGTGGGTCGGAAGGAAGGAAAGATTGCAGATGCACCGCGTCAAGGTGATCTTTGAATCTTAGTGATAAAGGAGAATAGCTCGATTTTGGATTAGAGAAGGAAAGCTAGCGGTTTTTCAAGAAGTTCGCCAAGCAGCATAATAGTCCTATGCGTCGACGATTATCACGCTAGGGTTATTATCGCGAGGATACCTTATTGTGGCCAATATGAAGTTGAGGCTTATATAGGTAATAGCATATGATTGTATGCAATGAGGTTGCAGGTGATAGAGATTATAGATAGATGCATCCTACCTGTTTGGCATGTGTAAACGAGTTGAATGCGCTGCACCATAGCGTGGGCCCAAACTCGCATATTTATGTTGATGTTGTCATGTGTACCGGGTTAAATGCGCCGCACCATAGCGTGGGCTCGAACTCGCTGTAAAAAATTTTTTTTTTTTTGATGTTGTATGTAACGAGTTGAGTATGCCACACCATGAGCGTGGGCTTGGACTCAATATTGGGAAAAAAAAAACGAATAGAGTAAGGATGCTCCGGACCTTAGCGTTGGCAATCCCAAATATTGCTTTGTCAGGTGATATATTCACGTGTACATGGAGTTGTTATGAGCACAGTATGTAATAACAGTGGAGAAGTGGAGCGCCACTCCCATCATGTATCTTCATAAGGTCAAATAAATGCCTGGAGTTTAGATGGGTAAACCGTTCAGGCAAGCGGCCGATATCTACAGCGTTGTAATCATCATGTCAGAGATTTCAAAAAAAAAAAAAAAAAAAA
>QKWP01000111.1:53308-70630 GCA_003550325.1 Gigaspora rosea
CAGGGACGGTGAATAATATCGATTTGATTTTGCAAAAATATCGATCGGTATGGTCAAAAATATTGATTTATATCGATATACTCATGATTGGCCAATTAAAATGCAAAATTTTGTACAACAGTTACAGATAACGTGATATAACGTGATCAATAACTAAATTTCTTTCTTCTTTTGACGTGTTTGTTGATTGTCTATTTTACCGAAGCTTATCAACGGTTCAAGTTAGCAAATTTATATTGTCTGGCCCGAATTATACTTTTAATTTTGCCCAAGTGCATATTGTTACACTGCATTAACATTTGCGAAAATATCGATTTCCCCATGATTTGGCCTAAAAATATCGTTTTATATATTATCGATACAAATCGATATTATTCACCGTCCCTGGGCGGGACATTATTGCGAGTCACCGGACTTTCCGTGTGACAGCAGATCACTGACGAAATGGTATTTTAGGTAACCTGATGATCTGCATCGACCTCTTTGTTCTTTGAATTTTCTGCTCGACATTGTGTCCAGATATCCCCCCCACCACGCCCGAAAGGGAAAAGAAAGAAGAGTTTGAGCAGAAGGGACGATACATGACTACAAAGTCACTGGACTTGTCGCGAAAAAGAAATGAAAAATAAACAACAAAGAGATCGAAGAAATATCCTCGAAAAGATCTGCTCACGTGACGTCCTGCGGCTTGTTCCGCGACCCTATCCCATACTGTATGACGTCGTTTGCATAGAAGGACGTGACTGTAGTTGTGAAGGTTGGTCACGACTGTTGTGTGCGAGGAAGGGGCACACGACGAGACGAGCAATAATAATAAAAAACGCAATTTTTTGTCATAGCTAGGATATCAGATATTTTGATTTTATGAACGTCTTATGTTTATGAATGACATTGACAATATATTTCATTTCTAGGCACTTGCTACAAAATCCGATTCTGATGCTGTTATCACTACATCACATTTGGAAAAAACCTTGGATATTTCTGTAAAGAATTTTTGAATATTCTGAATGGTTATTTCATAAAATTTTGTATATGAGCAGTTAAGAATTATTGAATTGCCTATTTACATGGTTAATTTCTTAGGTTTTTAATTATTAGATAATAATGAATTGAAAGTGTTTGTTTTGAGATGAATTTTCACCAATAAAGCTTGGAAGTATTCTACTGTATAATATGTATTCAGGTCTTTATGACATTTTATATATCATCTTAGTGAAATTATTACAAATATGTTGTTAAAATATTTTTTGGAAATAACCATTTTCATACTCAAAATCATGAATATAGTATGAACCTTTCGTAAAAGATATTAAATTTAGGTAAAATTCTATTAGTGGCATTATAGATTATTATTTTAGGATTTTAGACCTTCGCAAGTGAAAAGTAAATAAAATTTTGAATGATGATGCATTTTTAAATAATAGTCATCCAAATAACAAAATATTTATTTTTTTTTCATAAATTATTAAGTTTAATTGAAAATTTTATTAATTTTTATAAATTCTGAGACACCTATTAAAGAACTAGCTAATGAAAATTTTATTAATTTTTATAAATTCTGAGACACCTATTAAAGAACTAGCTAAAAGACTTTTCGACCAATTCGATTAACTTTGTGATTTCGGCATAATAGATTCAATAATACTGTATATAACGATAAATTGATATCTATACCTAATTTGAGATCAAGTGTCGCTATTTATACTGTCTTGCAAGACTACATAAGCATATCTCCGGTTGAATACAAAGTTTTATGCTTTCAAGGCATTTTCACAGTCTTTTTCATAAACTTAGATACAAACTAAACACATTTTGAGGAAGCACTCAATTGAAAACCTAACAATGCTGAATGAGTCAACATCATAATGATAAAGTATCTGTATATAGAACAAGTAATCTAAAATATATATCTTTTATTTATCGACCAATAACTTTACTACATCAGTTGAAAATCATTCGGCTAACTTTTAATCGACGTCCCAAAATTTATGAATCTACTATAATAACTAAAAAAACTGATACAGACGAATTAGATGAATTGGCTATCTAAACCAAAAAAAGATAACATTATTTGCTACGCTCAGGATAATATGGATATCTGAGATATCATAAATTTATAATACATATTTATACAGTACCGCGCTCACTCGTAAACTAGTTGCTACTATAACTTGACTATCTATCATTGTTATAATAAAAATATAAAATTGATATAACACAAATCCAGTTCAAGTAGCTTCTATATAATGGATAAAAAGAAAATTGACGATAGAAAAAAAAATTGCGGTTATGAAATATCGCTTAATTATCGTAAACGATGTAAAAAATTCTATTTTATTTTTGAAACTTAAAAATATACTGTAAACTGGCAATGGATAAAAAAAAAGTACGCCCACATAATAAAGTTTAAATTTATCGTTTAAACATAGTTGATTCACTAATAATCATCCGGAACTTTTATAATATCAACAGGTTTAGTACCATATATTTTGGATAGCTTCGCACCAAATTCTGATATAAAATATGGTTTGCTTGTATATATATTGTTTAATTTTTCAGTAATCATAGGTAAATTTTTATTGATATCATCACTTTCTATGAATTGCCTTTTAATTATATTTTTACTCTCATTTACGATATCGATATCACTCTCGATAATATTCGACCATTGATTTAGTCCGACAAATATTTTTATAACTTTAGGTCGTTTATCTGGATCAGAACTCATGCATTGATTTGCCAACTCAACATAGCAATCAGGAGTACCAGGTGCAAATTTTGGTCGTAATCCAAAATTACAAATCTTAATAGCTAGATCAATATCAAATTTATAATCATTAAAAGACCTTTGTCCAGTAGTCATCTCGACCATGATAATTCCAAATGAATAGATATCTGATGGTTTTGTGTATGGCATTTTTTGAAAGAGTTCTGGTGCAATATACGGTAAAACTCCATGAATACGTTCCTCATTTTCTTTTTCGTCTAGTGGTTTTGATAAGCCTAGATCAGTAATATATGCTTCATAACTTTCTTTTAGCAAGATATTTCCAGGATGTAAATCTCGATGTAAATATCCCTTAGAATGTATACGATAAAGATTAGACACAATATCAAGGAGTATCTTTAATTTAACTTTCCATTCAAATTTAAATATATTAGTAAGGTTTTTACTTAATGATCCATATTGTACTAAAATATAGTCTTTTGTTTTTTCATCTCTAGATATTCCCAAATATTGTGATAAACTATGACAAGCTTTTAACTAAAAAAAAAAAAAACCAAATAAATTAATTTGAAATATTCGAAATTAAAAATAAATAATAAAATTATTAAAAAAATACCTCTTTTAAAAATGGTTCTTTGTTTTTATTAGAATCCTTTACAATCTTAATTGCTACATTTTCATAAGACCCATATCGATTAAGATATTTTGTTCTAAAAACGGTAGAGAACGCTCCTTTGCCTATCTCTTCAATATTTTCAAATTTATCATATGGTATCCAATGAAAAAATTCTTCTTTATCTTGAACAGTATATTGTTCAGTAATAGCTGATTTTAAATACCATTCAAAAGCAATATCAATATTCTTTTCAACAACAATTCCTTGCCGATAAAATTCACCAACACTATACATTCCATCAGCATACCCCATTTCCGCTGATTTTTTGTAATATTCAAACGCTTTCTTTTCGTCCTTACCAAGTTCATAATAAAATCCAACGTGATATGTCCCTGTAGAGTGCCCCATCTCTGCAGCTTTTTGATAATACACGAATGCCTTATGTTTATCCGCCACAACTCCAATTCCATTGTAATAACAATTTCCAACACTACATAATCCATCAGAATTATCCATCTCTGCAGATTTTTGATAATAAACGAATGCCTTATGTTTATCTTTTTCAACGCCAATTCCATAATTATAACAATATCCAACATTATTTGTTCCAAGAGCGTTTCCCATCTCTGCAGATTTTTGATAATAAATGAATGCCTTATGTTCATCTTTTTCAACTCCAATTCCATTAAAATAGCAACCTCCAACATTAACTGTTCCACTAGCGTTCCCCATTTCTGCAGATTCTTGATAATAAAAGAATGCCATACGTTCATTCTTTTCAACTCCAATTCCATATTGATAACATACACCGACGAAAAATATTCCGTAAGAATCATCCATCTCTGCTAATTTTTGATAATAATTGAATGCTTTACATTCATCCTTTCCAACCCATTTTCCATAACGATAACAACTTGCAAGAATAAATTGAACTATAGAGTTGATTGGATTATCTAAGCAAAAATTGATAATATTTACTGGATTTTGATTCTTCTTTATTAGAAATTGTTCTAATGCATCAAGAATTAAATAAGAATCTTTGCCTTTCAATTTTTCTTCATTATGCACAGTGATGGCAATTTAATCGGCCAAAGAAAATTTAATTGGCCATCGGCCAATATATAATTATTTGGCCAAAATGGCCAGAATTTTGCGGCCAAAGTTGAATGTCAATTGGCCAGGCCAATAAAAATTATTTGGCCGATATGGCCGTTGTCCAATGGCCAAATGGCCAAACGGCCAAGTGGCCAAATTTCTTTGTATAGTAATAAAAAAGAAATTTATATAAAAATACTGTATTATATGCATACTAATGTTAATATATATTCATATACTTACTGGTTTTGTTTAAAGCCACACTATTAACTATAGAACCAATATTCTTGAATTATATTTATTGTATATTACCTTCCCAAAAAAAGTTAATTTAACACTATAGTTATTTATTTTCATGTGCTATTACTAAAGTTACGATAAAGAAATTTACGAACTATTGGAATTAATAAAACTCATAGAACTGGATCGATATTTAACTATACGTGAAAGAATAATTAAATCTAACGATTCTTTTCAAGTTCTTTTTTAATTATAATAGTTTGCTTGAAAGTTCGTTTTGGAGCATATTAATATATAAGATAACTTAAGTAATAATTGTTAAGCTATATAAAAAAAAATCTAGCGAAAGCTAATAAGTTATATAAAAAATAATTTAAGTGAAGGTTTAATAAGTTATAAAATAAAAATAATTTAAGCGAAGGTTTAAAAAGTTATATAAAAGTATAATTTGAGCAAATGTTTAATAAGTAATTTGAGCAAAGGTTTAATAAGCAAAGGTTTAGTAAGTTATATAGAAAAATTACTAAGTGAAGATTTAACCAATCAAATTACTAGTTTTATTTGGCCGTTTCGGCCAAAAATGAGATTTATATTTTTGGCCTTTTGGCCTCGGCCAATGGCTGCGGCCATTGGCCGGCCAAATAACCAAGTGACATCACTGATTATGCAGATTACACATTTCACTAACAATTTCGTTTAGAAAATCATGTGAAAAATCCTGTAAATAAATATCTTTTAAATATAATTGGGTATCATTATTGGTTATTTGGGTAATAACTGATGAGCAATCGATTTTTTCAGGTTGCTTTACAAAAAGGTTATTGTAATTTGACATTTTGGCGCATGAAAAGTAATTTGCATATTGATATAGACGTATCAAATTTATTAGTTATGTATTACATTGCACAACATTTATTTCGAAAAGCATTGCATGCATGTTTCTTATAATTGGAATAGTCCGGTCTGATATACCGGAGTTTAATTTTATTTGATGGATTATATTAGTTGTTGAAACTGAAACGGGATATGCTTCCGGAAATAGCAAATAATATTGCGCCGGGAGATCACCGTAAATAATTGAGTTTGTGCGGCATAGCGGGATTCCCGCCTGCGTAATGCAGGCCGGCCGTTAATATGAACATGTGTGAATTGATATTCACTAGTTATAGTTATGAAAATGGCAGGTTCATTTAGCTGTGATTTATGTTCTATTGAAATTGAAACTGAAACGGGATAATATTGCGCCGGGAGATAACTGTAAGCAGTTGTTTATGCGGTTTAGTGCTGGCCGGTGGTTTCCCGCCTGCATTGAATAATGCAGGCCAGCCGTCAGTATGAAGATATGATATTTTTTTTTTTTACCTTAATATCTGATATATAAGATGTTCTTAAGTGCTTAAAACATGTGATATTGATATTTGCTTATATAGCAGTTGAGTTTAACTTATACAGGGGACCCCAAAATTCTGGGTCGGGATACGTTGGAGTGAATCAGAAGCATGGTCAGCAGGATCGGAATTGATCAATTTTGTCCAAATATCATAAAAAATTTACTAGATCTGATGCATCCGACCCGAAATTTTGGGACAGCCCTGTAAAAATCGTTGAGTTTTTGCGTTTGTGTGGCTTAACCCTGACCACCTGCATAATGCCGGTTGACCGTCAGACATATCAGCGGATCGGCATAATTGGACCTTTTTAAGGTACCCTCAAAAATTTTATTTATATCATGTGATTGGTCAAATAATCTAAGCCACCCCTAATTTTCTTCGTGTTATATCAAAACAAGTATACCCTAAATAATATTTTATCTATTAGAGAAACCCATCCTTCTCAAGCAGAACCCATCCTAAGGTAAGGTAGCATTAATAAGAATTTAATATTTGTAATAATAGAATTATTATAACAATTTTCTATATATTTTTTTTCTTGATTTGTTTAAATGAATAAAAGTACTATACAACCTACTTTGGACGCAACTTATTCTTGCATATTATGCTCTTAGAAAACATTCAACAGCAAACGTGGGTTTAACATTCATAATACTCGTATTCCAAATTACAAAATCGTATTTTCTGGTGATAATCTTACATTATATACACAAGTTTTTGTACACTGTGTACTCGAAAAAGTTTTTAAAACAAGCGAGGTCTCATTCGACATGAAAGATATACTCATAGCATATACAACATTCCTCATGCAAACTTAATATCTTTACCCGTAGAAGCTATTAATGAGTTTAAAAAAACTATTGTTTATTTAATCCAACGTCAACTTTCTAATCATAGTAGCTCAGTTGGATCCCGATGTATTACTATTCCTTGTTTAGAAAGTCAGTTTGTAGGTGTATTCAGAAATTATATAGCACGGTATGCACCTACTCTACAAACCTACGAATGTGTATTTACGGGTGAATATGCATATGATACACTGCGGTCAATTTTTTGAGATAATAATTGGGGTATTCGCCATTATACAGGAAATCAACAAACTGTAGTAATCTTATTTACACCAACACAAACCGATCAAGAGATTGATGATAATATGAAGGAT
The DNA here is from genome assembly GCA_003550325.1 of Gigaspora rosea. Classification (NCBI taxonomy): domain Eukaryota; kingdom Fungi; phylum Glomeromycota; class Glomeromycetes; order Diversisporales; family Gigasporaceae; genus Gigaspora; species Gigaspora rosea. Next base: position 60,544 of record QKWP01000111.1, read on the forward strand.
TCAGGATGTAATACTTTTTCTCAAAATCAAAATGATACCAAGTTTGAAATGAAAGTTAAATGGAAACGACGAGGAATAAAAGATACTATCAATCATGAATGTATAGGAGGATTTTTAATTCTAAAATTTACAATAGACACTGCTTTTTTTTAATCATTTAACTCAATTATTTCTTGTATGTAGATTTTTTTTATTTTTTTTTGTTAATAAAGGATAGCCTATAGAGATGATTTTATATAAGTAATTATAATATTAATAATATATAATAGCAAACTACTATATGAATGTGAAAGAATGTTCACTAGCATATTATTTCAGGTATGGTATACACATTATTTCAACATAAAAATCAATTTCTGAATTCAAAATACCTGTAAGTATTATTGATTCAGATCCATGTATGCTATTTTGAAGGAGTTGATTTTCAAAATGGTGTTCATGAGCATTCTCTTGCACTTATATATGCTTGCATTTTCAAGAATTGAAGCTCAATATATACTGTCATTTCATGAGCAATTGAATTGAAGTGGTTCAAAATTTGAAATCTTGGTTGTCTTTGATGAATTAAGATATTCTTTGAATGCTAATTGATTAAAGTATTGGTAAATTATTAATAATATGAAAAATGTATAGTACTTATAGTTTCTAAGAATAGTATTATCATTATAATGTAAGAATAAAAAGATCGTTTCTTTTGCAATATATATCTAACCTGTCCTTTGCAATTAAATAAAATGCATTTTATTGTTCTTTCATTGACATATTGTAAAATCATATAATATCCATTAATATCTAAATATTCACATTATATAGTGACTCTTATAACAGGCTCTTGGTATAATAGATACTAGATAAAATTTTAGTACAATGGTTAACCTCAGATGATCAGTTCTGGTGGCCAACTGTTTACTTCTTGCTTAGATTCATATACCTAAATGAAAAAATCCCAAAGGTTTATTAATTTATATGCCTTATATGAATTTCTTGCATTTATTTTTGCTTCGTATGATAAGCTTTCTATGTATACTCATTAAAACCATAATTAAAATAATCTGTTACATCAGTTCCTGTTTACGATATAAATAAATTAGAACTAGACTATAAGTGCACAAAAATGATTGAAAATTATTACCTGGTTTTTTCCAAGGCTTATCTTCAACTGAATTTAAATCGACATTATATATACTGGTTCCATCAAGTGGCCCAACAGCATTTATATCCACTCCTGGAGTACGATTTAATGCTTGGACACTTTCTACTTGTATCGGGATTACAGATTTCATAAATGAAATTACAAACTAAAATAAACAATAAACAAACTTTTACTGATAAATGCCTGTGTCACTCTATACAATTTGTTTATTAAAGGAGTTGGGTAGTAAGGTTGATTTATTTGTACTGTACGATCTAAGTATATTTTGATAGCTTTGTTATACGATTTATTTATGCATGTCATTCTAGATCAGATAACGATTTATTTTGGAACCAATATTCGAACTGGCACTAAAAGTTTTAAGATCTCGAGATTATGTAGTAAAATCTTAATTATAATTTTTTGTATCAATCATTAAGTCACTTAATGATTTATGTTCTAATCGTTAAATTACTGTATTTATAATTTTTAATATAAAAAATTATATATAATAAAATTTCAATATAATTTCTTGTATCAATCGTTAAGTTACTTAACGATCTATGTGCTATGTAATCATTAAATTACTTAATGATCTTAATTATTAAGTTATTTAATGATTTATGTACTAATCGTTAAATTACTTAATAATAATACAAAACATTATAAGGTAGCCTGCCCTATTTCTACAAACTTTTTTTTGCTACATACAAAACTTTTAAAAAATAAATATCTTTTTATAAAATTTTGTATATATAATCTATAACTAATTTATTATTTAAATACATAAAAATTAAACCAACTATATATGTATAATTTTTTTTAGTTAATAAAAAATATCCTATAAATTTTGTAAAAATTTAAAGTGTGACCTATTTCCACAAATAGTAAACAGATTTTTGATCCATTAGCCCATTTTGAATGATTTAACTACCAAAATATTCATCTCAATAAGACGATTCCAATGAGCCTAAAATCATCAAAATCTAATCACAGGATACTAAGATAGTTCAACTTTTTTATAATAATAATATTATTATTTTAAAATATAAAACACTATTAAAATCACTATTAAAATCATACATAAGTTGAACGTTCTCAGGATTCTGTGATTGGATTTTAATGATTTTGAGCTTGTCAGAATCGTCTTATTAAGATGAACATTTTGGTAGTTAAATCACTCAAAACGGGTAAGTAGATCAAAAGTTATTAGCAATTCTATAAATTAGTTTATGTACTAAAATAACTAAATTGGGAACAAGCCTTTAAATAATTTTAAGATTCTGTGATCAAATTTTAGCAGTTATGGGCTTGTTTAAAATGTTTAACTAAGGTAATTATTAAAATAGTAAAATTACTCCAAATAAAGCTAGTGAATTAAAAAATATTTACTGCTCTTTACTGTTTGTGGAAATAGGGTAGTTTGTGGAAATAGGGCAGGCTACCTTATATTTAGTAATTTTTATGTATTGATTGTTAAGTCACTTAACGATCTATATACTACATAATTATTAAATTACTTAATGATCTTAATATAAGTAAATCTTAATTATAATTTCTTGTATCAATCATTAAGTCACTTAATGATTTATGTACTAATCGTTAATTACTTAATAAAAATATAAGACATTATATATAATAAAATTTTAATCTAATTTCTTTGTAGTTACTTAATGATCTATGTGCTACATAATTATTAAATCTTAAATTACTTAATGATCTTAATTTTTTGTATTAATCATTAAGTCACTATCGATCTAAGTGCTACGTAATCATTAAATTATTTAATGATCTTAATATAAGTATTATTAAGTCACTTACGATTTATATACTAATTGTTAAATTAACCCTCTTCAATCTTTTTTAGCGATCTGCCTCAGATCATTGCCTTTTTTGTGCGATCTGCTTCTGATCGTTATCCTGATTTATCATGTGCCGTTTGGATTATTGGTTTAGTGGCCTACTCGTAAGCTGCTACATTTCCTTTTAAGATAAAAAGGAAAAGATCTTCATAAAACATTTTTATATATAGTATCTAATCAGCGCGATCTGATAGATATATCTGCGCATGTGCCCCTAAAAAATTTTATGGAGTACGGGTTGTATTTATACTTTTTATTATGATGGAGCTATGTGAATCGTGTATGTGATAATTTTTGAATTTGTTTTTAGTTTAAAAATTTTTAATGTTGGTTTTAGAATAAGAAATGAAGTATGAGATTATTTGATATTTGATAGTGTACTGTTGATTTTGTTTTGAGAGATTTGTATATTTTGTATAAGATGAAAAAACAAGTGAATGGACACGTGAGTATGGAATATATTGGGGGATGTGTCTGGATTACTTTATTGATGCGTTTGTGATTAAAGACTATTATGGTATCAGTAACGCAGATTATGTGATGTAAAGATCATGTACGTAGGTTGGATGAAAAGTATTGTCAATAGATTAATATCTTGATCAATTTTAAAGATATAGTTTTAACCTTTATATATATAAATATAGTGGTTATAATAAATATGTAAAAAAAATTTTAAGTATTTTTATCAGATAGTTTTTAAAATATTGAATTTTTAATTTATTATATAAAAAATATTGCAAATTTTTTTATATAAAAATTAATTAAACTTTATCTTAAGTATATATAAAAAAAATTTAAAAATTTAATTAATTTTTCTAAAAATTTAGCTAATACTAAAATCAGTTATATAGTTTTTAAATATATAATTTATTTTTAAATTAACATATTAAAATTTAAAAAATTTACAATTTAAAATTTTTCTTTGTTTACCATCTTCCGGCTCGAAACCTTCTGTGAACCCAAATTTTGTAATAACCCGAACTTCTCTTCTTGCATACAACTCTGTAATAAAGTAGCTCGTTTTCTCTGGGACCTTAATTCTGCGCAATGCTCGTTGTATACTTTCAGAGGGCACTGAATCAAAGGCTTTTTTGATATCTTGAAAAAGCACCCATACCTCCTTTTTCTTTTCTCTCTCCTCTTCTACCAGGTTATTAAAAATATGAATAGGGATGCTTGTTGCCTCTCCAGGAAGGCCTGCGTAATTTTGACCTTTTAAGATTCGGTGCTGAGTAAGCACTAGACTAAGCCTTTTTTGCACAATTCTTACTAATGTTTTCTAAAGGTTTTTAAAAGCATGATGGGTCTTGTACTAGCCAGAGCATAGTCCCATTTGACTAGCTTTGTATAGGGAAGATTTGTCCTATCTTCTATTTTCGAGGCATAATTCCACAGTCTAATACTAGATTGCTCAATTTTAAGAAAGCTGCTGTGACTACGGGACCCGCCCTTTTAATAAAGGTATAGCTTATGCTAATAAACCTGGAGCAGTGTTCGCTTTCGCATCTTTTATGCACTCTGTCCATTCGGGTTCTTGGATTGGCTGCTCTACTTCCTCATACCAAGTTGGGTCAATCCAATCCTTTGACATTCTCTCAAAATTATGTTTTCTCTTTTTGAAGTGCCCCTGATAAAACTCCTTTACCTCCTCTTTAATCTTATACGGTTCAGATATCAATTCCCCGACACTATAATTCGACCCTTCTTGCTTTAGCACTTTGTCTATTAGGATCTTCCGCCAGGGATGCTCCAAGATGCTATTCAGCATCAGCTTATCATTTTTTCCAATTAGACCATATCGCTTTTCTATATTTTCTACGATACATTTCTCCTTATGTTTTTGTTCCTCCAGATTGGCCCTCTTTTCTAGAATTTTTATCCAGTTATTTACCTCGTCAAACCACTCTTTTTTCCAAACTATTGGGTTAGAGGTACCTGAATATTGTTCCGTTCATTGATACTCTGAATTTGACAGTCGAACAATAATCTATCTACTTGATTTGCTATTTCTTCTATACTTTTTATAGCTTTACATGCGATTCTTCTTAAATTCCTCGAGTCTTTGAATACTGGGCATCTGTCTACATTTTTATTAACCTCTTCCCTTATGTTTTTAACCCATTTAGAAGGAATATGCCGATTTGCCGCCTTTAGTATTGCATTATCAATCTGGTCCCATCTTTCATTAACTTCTCTTTTCTTTTCTTTTTTTCCGCTTACCTTCTTCTGATCTTCCTCTGTCAGCCTCAGAAGTCTCTCTAACATGCTCTTATATCCCTCTCAGTTTTCGTTTGTGGCCTTATCATACATAAATATGCATCGTTTATGTATGGTTTCCTCCTTCTTTCTCTTAGTTTTAAATCTTAGTATTTCCCCTAAATTTTGAAATAACCAAACTAGATTATGGTCACTACCAGTAACTAAGCTCATGTCATCGATATCGCATTTTTCGGCCGCTGCACGTAATTCTCTTGATACCCAGATGTGATCTATTCTGGTTTGACTTCTTCCATTCATCGGGAAAATAAATAAGGCGCAGATCTGCACAAATCTGCGACCCTGAAAAATTTCAACAAATTTAGCAATAACTTGTGATCCAGTGGTCCAAATTTAACAATTTTGGTACCATTCGACCCGTCTCGATGAGACGGATTGAATGGTACCAAAATCGTTAAATTCCAATTACTGAACACAAGAAAATTCCATTTATGTGAATTTTACAAACATTGAACGATCTTGCCAACCAGTGGTCCAAATTTAATGATTTTGGTACCATTCGATTCCTCTTGATGAGACAGTTCGAATGGTACCAAAAACGGATCACTAGTTATTCATGAAAAATGATTTGCGGCGCAGTTCTGCGCAGAAATTTAAATTTCTTTTTTAAATTTCTGCGCAGAATTGCGCCGCAAATCGTTTTTTACGAATAACTTGTTAACCAGTGATCCAATTTTGATGTTTTTGGTACCATTCGAACCGTCTCATCGAGAGAAATCGAATGGTACCAAAATCATTAAATTTGGACCACTGGTTGGCATGATCGTTCACTGTTTATAAAATTCACATAAATGGAATTTTCTTGTGTTCTAGTAATTGGAATTTAACGACTTTGGTACCATTCAATCCGTCTCATTGAGACGGATCGAATGGTACCAAAATCGTTAAGTTTGGACCACTAGATCACATGTTATTGCAAAATTTTTTAAAATTTTCTAGGGTCACAGATTTGTGCAGATCTGCACCTTATTTATTTTCCGATGTTTGACCAAGTATACTTTCTCTCTTTGGGGTTACAATGACGAAAGCTTTCTATGAAGCCTAGTCTTTCTATCCATTTTGTTAACAGCAGCTCCTTACATTTTTGTCTGTCCTTCTGATTTGCTGTATCTAGTTCTATATCTAAAATTTTATTAAAGTCTCTGCCCAAGATATAATGGATATTGGCTTTAGCACCTGCTATGTCTCTTATTAGCTGGCTCTGAATTTCCTTTGTTCTTTCCTTATCGTTTGGTGGGAGGTATATAATCCATATCTTAAAAGCGTTCTTTTTAAAAGAAAGTGTCATACCTATCATATATGGGTTCGGTTTCTCTACCTTTGTAATATATGTCTACTCCATTCTCCGTCAATTAAGATTTCTACTCCTGAACCTTTTCTTTTGGTCAATTCTGCACTAGACCAATACCCTGATATATAGAATTTTCGATATTTATAAACTCTGCTTCTTTCTCGCTAATGTTTGTTTTCACCAGGCCAATGATGTTCAATTTATGTTCTTTACCATAGTCACACACCTCCTGTAACTTCTGCATATTGTTTTTAGTGCCGTTTATATTATAAACACCAACTTTAACTGCTGCATACTTGTTAACGTCCTCCCACAAGACTATGGCTTTGTCTCTCTGGCTTTTACTCTCTTCAGTACTACTAGAAGCCAGACAATTACTCGTAGTACAGATAATCATTGGTTCAACTGGGCGCCCATTAGGAGTGAGTAGGGCACTCCTGTGCCCTACTTGCTTTTGAGATTTCCTCTAATACCTTGTTTTTAAAGTTGCCCATTAACGAAGAAATAATTGACTCTATGAAATCTGGAACTGTACTCTCATTTTCCTTCCCTTCACCATCTTCTTGCATGTTTTTGTTTGCATGTAGATCTAGTATTGCCTCTTTCTTTGCCAAATGATTCTCTTTGTTTTGTTCCTTGTTGTCCCAGTGCCTGACTCCGTATATTTTGTGACTCTGATTCTTAATTTCTATTTTATTCGTATTATAACCTTGCTCTTTTCTATACTCTTTCATTTTTTCCTTGTCCTTCGATCCATAATCTCTACTCTCATCTCCTTCTGTTACATCTGGGTTCTTTGGTTTCTCTTGTAATATTCTCTTATTCCCTTCTTTTCATAAATAAATATTCTTCGTTTCCCATTCTAGTCTTGTATTATAATACCAAACTGGTCTGTTTACTGCACTTTGAAGGTCATCTTTTGTTTCAAAATAAACACTGGCAGTTCTTCTCTGATTCCTAGTACTATTTTGTGAAATATAGACGGCCTTCGCATTACTTCCTCTCAATTGTCGATGCACTTATATTACACAAAGGCCCAGTGCATTGTTTTTGCAAAAAAAATTTGGTTACATGCCATTAATATCATATAACATTACACAAGTCTAATTTTGGTACCTAACCCTGCATTAAGCTTAATGCTAGTGTGCACTATCATGATAATATGCCAGCGGGGTTAGACATACTTCCGGCCCACCCTAATCCTAAATCTAGTGTACCCTAACCTGTCATTAAGCTTAATGCTAGTGGGCACTATCATGATAATGCTCCTGTGGGTTTAGACATAATTCCGGCCCACCCTAATCCTAAATCTAGTGGTATCTTAACCCGGCATTAAGCTTGGGCACTATCATGATAATGCCTCCAGCGGGGTTAAACATAATTCTGGCACTAATTGTTCGAAGCAACATCCAATCACAGTAGATATACTAGATGCATATGTCGTGTAACCAGTATATGTACTGTGATTGGATGTTGCTTCAAACAATTGGTTTTTAGGGTTAGGGTAGGCTGGAATTATGTCTAACACTGCCAGGGGCATTATTATGATAGTGCCCACCAGCATTAAGCTTAATACCGGGTTAGGGTACTACTAGATTTAGGGTTAGAGTGGGCTGGAATTATGTCTAAACCCGCTGGGGCATTATCATGATAGTGCCCACTAGCATTAAGCTTAATGCCAGATTTGTGTACCAAAATTAGACTTGTATAACGTTATATTACATTAGCGGCATGTAACCAAAAATTATTTTTGCAAAACAAAGCACCGGGCCTTTGTGTAGTATAAGTGCATATATTATTTTGAATTCTAAAAATAGAAATTTGCTTATCACGTGTATATAAGGGGCTATTGCAGTAGAAAGGGCAAAAACTCAGAAATATGTTTATTTTTTCAGACTGATCCGGGTCAATCAAAAATTATGCGATTTGATTGGCTGATCATATCGGGTAATCTTGTGACATACAAGTCTTTTTTTAAAATATCTTGATTTTTTATTATGCAAACCAAATTCCATTTGTAATTGAAAAGTATAGCCTACCTCAAGATTAATCTGAATCTTGAAAGAACTCAAATTTGATTGTTAGGGGAGTTTGGGCCCTTTCTACTGCAACAGCCCTATATGCAGATCGGTATAAAAAAAGTAATGTAATTTTGGGGTACATACAGGAGCATCAAAAAAGTAGTACAGGAGTATCAAAAACGTAAAATTTGCTATTCTGCTTATACATGCCACCCAATAGCATGTTGGACATTCGATTTATTGGTTAAAAAATGTAAACAAAAAACAAAAAATATGTAAACAATATGCATAATGTAAATCAGCATTGTGTATAACAATACCGTGACAATCATTCATATGATTGGTTAATCTACTCATGAATGCGCGTGATTATTAACCAATCAAATTTGTTTAAAACGTTTATATTATTTTAATACTAGAAAACAAAGAAACCTTCGCTTAAAGAAGCTTATTTATCACATAAGTTTATACAACTTATTAAAGAGTTAATGTGTGAATAAATTATTAGTGAAACTATCTTTGTTTTTTATTTACTATCTGAAAAAATCAACTTTGATTTTATTTTATCATTATTAGAGATACAACACGACTCTTAGATCTTACACATAATGTCTCAATCCTTTGTTGCCCATTTCCAGCATTTAGAGTTTACATATAGTTAATATGACTAATATTACAATAAATAGTAAAAATATTTGCATCTAAGTTAAGTTTTTGGGATTACTGTTTATTTTTGCACAATAAATATAGGTAGTAAAAAATGATTTTGCAGTGATTATTTTATTAAACCTATCTATAAAAATTAATGAATCAATATCTACTAATAACATTCGGAAAGACCAAAGCTTATCAAAAAACATGAATAACTTAAAAGTTTGCATAGAAAATTGCTTTATCTATCCTAGATCCAGTTAGTGCTCCTAATGTGTTTAATCTGAATGACCCGAAACTAACCTGGCTATAATAAATTTAGTATATAGATCATGACCATACTAAAGTTATTATGGTCAGGTCAGTTTCGGGTCATTTAGATCAAACCCATTGCCCATTATAAGCACTAGAACCAGTTTTTTGAATGCTTATTTCATGTTACAACTGTTCCAATAAAACCAAAAAAAAGTTAGTTTTATTTAAAAAAAAAAGAAAATAAACTCAGATTAAGATAATGAAAAATGGCGCTTATCTAGTTTCAGGGTCCCGGATCATTCAAATCCAAATCTTTTTAAAATATCCATTTTTATATGAACACCGTATACTGTCATTCACCTAATGGGTTTGATCTGAATGACATGAGACTGACCTGGCTATAATAAATTTAGTATATGGGTCATGATCCATATACTAAATTTATTATAGCCAGATCAGTCTTAGGTCATTTAGATCAAACCTATTAGAAGTACTAAATCCAGTTTTTCAAATGCTTATTTTGTGTTACAACTGTTCCAATAAAACCAAAAAAAAAGTTAGTTTTATTTAAAAAAAAGAAAATAAACTCAGATCAAGA
>QKWP01000111.1:71164-159351 GCA_003550325.1 Gigaspora rosea
AAAAAAAAAAATAAAATAAACTCAGATCAAGATAATGAAAAATGGCGCTTATCTAGTTTCAGGTTCCTGGATCATTCAAATCCAAATCTTTTTAAAATACCCATTTTAATATGAACACCATATACCGTCATTCACCTAATGGGTTTGATCTGAATGACCCGAGACTGACCTGGCTATAATAAATTTAGTATATGGGTCATGACCCACATACTAAATTTATTATAGCCAGGTCAGTCTCAGGTCATTTAGATCAAACCCATTAGAAGTACAAGTCACTCTCATTATAGTGAAGTCCTCGGGCTGTAAAATTTCTTCACTATATTGAGAGATTCACTATATCGAGAGCCTTTTATTATAGTAATACAAGTCACTCTCGTTATAGTGAAGTACTTTGCTGTAAAATTTCTTCACTATATTGAGAGATTCACTATATCGAGAGCCTTTTATTATAGTAATAATAATTCTGTTCTAAAAAAATTCTTCACTATAGCCAATCTTCACTATATCGAGAGTTCACTATAACGAGAGTGACTTGTACTAAATCCAGTTTTTCGAATGCTTATTTCATGTTACAACTGTTTCAATAAAACCAAAAAAAGTTGGTTTTATTTAAAAAAAAAGAAAATAAACTCAGATCAAGATAATGAAAAATGTTGCTTATCTAGTTTCATGTTCCCGGATTATTCAAATCCAAATCTTTTTAAAATGCCTATTTTTATATGAACACCGTATATCTAATGGGTTTGATCTAAATGACCCAAGACTGACCTGGCTATAATAAATTTAGTATATGGGTCATGACCCATATACAAAATTTATTATAGCCAGATCAGTCTCGGGTCATTTAGATCAAACTCATTAGAAGTACTAAATCCAGTTTTTCGAATGCTTATTTCGCATTACAACTGTTTCAATAAAACCAAAAAAAAGTTAGTTTTATTTAAAAAAAAAGAAATAAACTCAGATCAAGATAATAAAAAATGGCACTTATCTAGTTTCAGGTTCCCATAGGGTTCTGAAGTTTGATCCGGGTTTGATTTGAGATTGATCAAACCCAAACTCAAACTATAAATTTTATAAAGTTTGAGATCAAACCTAATTCAAATAAAAAATAATCAAATTCAAACCAAACCCAAATACTATACTAAGTTTGATTTGAGTTTGATTTGAAGTTTGCAAACTAGTTTGAGTTTGAATGATATATATATATTTTTATATTTTAAATGATAATCAGCCTGTCATCTGGAGAGTGATCATAGGCGAAATGTGGCGTGCTTCCATTTAAAACTTTTTTCTTACTAAGTTAATGATACATGTCCACTAATTGAAAGTTGTAGAGCTCGTCGAGGCGCATCTAACAGTGGTTAGATCATCCAATTCGGCCCAGTGTATGGCGAGATATCGTCAAAAAATGATTGGCTGAATATATAAAACTCAAAGATGCAGATTACATATGAAAATCACTATAGGCGAAATGTGGCGTTCTTCTATCTAAAAATTTTTTCTTACTAAGTTAATGATACTTGTCCACTAATTGAAAGTCGTAGAGCTCATCGAGATGCACCTAACGGTGGTTAGATCATCCAAATCGGCCCAGTGGATGCCGAGATATCGTTGAAAAACGATTGGTGATTATATAAAATCTCTATGTAAACTAAAGATGCCTGACAAAATTATTTTGCGATGACGAAATGGTTTCATCATGGTTTCGTCATGACAAAACCATGACAATTGATGAAACCCCCGATGATTGATGAAACCTATGACGAATTGACAAAATCTATGACGAATTGACGAAATATATGATGAATTGACGAAGCATATGACGAATTGATGAAACCTATGACGAATTGACGAAATCTATGACGAATTGACGAAATATATGACGAATTGACGAAACATATGACGAATTGACGAAACCTTGACAAACCTTTAACAATTGATAAACCTTGATAAAACGATTCAGAAGTACCGTGTTTTGCAGAATAATATACCCCTTAGCATAATACTTTTACTTCATCTTGATGGAAATCGGGATAACTATAGATATGGTAATAACGTAGGGTAAGTGTAGAAAAACAAATTAGGAAAGGGACAAGGTAAAATTAGTAATAAGGTTGGATGATGTAAGGACGATCGGAAGTAAGATCAATTAATTATTATGTAAAGGAAAATGATAATTATAAGGCAGGAGTATTATAAGGAAATGCTGTGATTTTAAGGTGCAAATATGGTAATAACGTAGTAAGTATAGAAAAACAAATTAGGAAAGGGACAAGGATAAAATTAGTAACAAGGTTGGATGATGTAAGGAAGATCGGAAGTAAGATCGATTAATTATTATGTAAGGGAAATTGATGATTATAAGGCAGGAGTATTATAAGGAAATGCTGTGATTTTAAGGCGCAGAAATATTATTATAGTAACACCTGTTTATTATTTAGCAAATTACAATAATACAGTTTAAACAAGATATAATCGATTCACTTCTAAATTTTTCTAAAACTCCATTATTTTTATATAAAACATATATGAAACATAACTGATAATATGTTGTTACTTTAATAAAACTATCGATGAATAATGAAACTATTTGGAACGATTGATACTTGGTAAAATTACGATTAACTATCATAAAACAAAAAAATCACTCTATAAAAAGATAATATATGAATTTAACTATTATCCTTAAAGTTCTTAAGACAAGTTTTTCGAAGAACTATAGGTAAAGATTCTGAATTCTCATTATCATTCTCTACTATATTTGAATTCTCGCCAATATCTTCTTCACCTATAGTATTATCAAACCTTTCATCACTCCATTCTTTCATAAAATCTGCCGCTAAATCTGTAGGATCAAAATCAAATTCACTTTGCCCTATTTTATTATTAACATCCATCTCATCCTCATTAAATTTATCAGATCTATCACTTTGTGATTCTTCACTTTCAGCATCCGATTCACCATCTTGAAACATTTCGTCTCTTAGGAATACTATATTTTCGATATCAAAACGTTCAATAATCTCTGAATCATATTCAATCATGTCTTCTTCAGGGTCATCAGTAATATCTTCTTCATCTTCAATAATACCTTCATCATCCCCAACCAAAAAAGTTGCCAATTTTACTTGTTCTTGCAAATTATTATAAGATAACTTTTTACCAAAACAACCAATTCTTTCACTATATTAGACATATAAAAGGACCGAACCTGTGCCATGGCTTGAATTCGGGATAATGAAAGTTGTTGTCGCCGTTTTCTATATAACCAACCTAATGATAAAAACGTTCTTTCACAATCAGCAGAATGTGGTGTAATTGAGAAGAGCTTGATTGCAAGTTTTCCAACAGATTTAGCACCAGTATAATTAGTTGACCACCACAACAAAGGCGTATCAGTTTCAAAACAATAGGGCAAATGGAATCCTTTTTTTTCATAAAATAACTGCATATGAGCAGCAAGATTTGCACATTCATATTTGTCATGTTCTTCTTGTTGCCATATTTTAATTGCATTTGTTACAATTGATTCAAATTGTTGTTCACGTAATCCTGCGCCTAGTAAAAAAAATTAAATTAATTTTTACTAATATATATTTTAATTATTAAAAATCTGATATACATACCACGATAACCTGGGTGAAGAAAATATGTTAGCAAGTAATTATCAGCATTAAAATCCCTCTATCTTTTGTTAAAAATTTTTACACAATAGCTTTTAAACCCTTTAGCTCGTATATTTGAAACTTGTTTAATTGCTGCTGCTAGTTGAACAAATTGTAAAAAGCAGTCTGCCAGATTTGTTGTTTGTGCTTCTAAATTCATTATTGCTATTCGAATAGGATATAAGATCTTAACCAAAATTTTAAGATCTGAAAAAAAATTTGGTCGCCTTAAAATTTGTCTTATAGCTCGATTTGAAATTATGTCCGGATTATCTTTCATAATCTATATATTATAATATTTATATTGCCCCAGAAATTTTGTTAGGTCAAAAGTATACACAAACGACTGACATATATAGTTTTAGAGTTGTTATGGCAGAAATAACTACTGGAATTCCACCATTTGACGGCTATTTGTTTAATAATGATTTAGCGATAGAAATTTGTCTTGGACTAAGACCAAAATTTGCACCAGGAACGCCTGATTTCTATATCAAGTTAGCGGAATCATGTATGAATTCAGATCCACAAAAACGGCCTACTACGAAAATGCTTTTTGATGAATTTTCAAAATGATATGATTTTATGAACGAACAGGATACGGATGATGAAATTGACACGTTTGAGGAATCAGATGATGAAATTTGAAATAAATAATAAATTCTGGGAAGCTGATGATATAATTGAACAGCTACCAATAACAGAACAGAAAAATTTAGACAGTGTATATACAAGCCAGTTTGTTGATGTTGATAAAATTTCTCAACGATTTAGTGAAGAAGTTAAATCGGATAATATAGCAAATAAATATAAATTATGTCTGAAAATTTATCCGAAATTTATCGATATTTAAAGACTAATCTACGATAATTGATGTATAGATTCAGGTCTTATTGACTAATGTATAAATGATAAGCTTAATAGATATAATTGATTTATTTATAATCACATTATTTTGATTAGAATTGACGTCCGCAGTATCATTCCATATGTTAATAAGCTTCTAATAGGCTTTTGATACACAACAATTGGGATCATGATAACATATACAAGAGGATAAATTCTCATGCGACATACTCATACGAAGACCATATCCAAATCCTGGACTAACATCATAACAACAAATTGCAAATTTCGGATTTATCACCTTACTTACTTTTATCACAGTTTTTTCAATCTGCACCTTTATCCCATTTATCCAGTTATATCCGCCAAGAATTACGTCCGTGCCTTTAACTTTAATTACAACAACAGTGTTTGCTTTTGATTAAAATAATTCCAAAATGAGTCAGCAGTATAACCATCTCTTCTTTTACAAATAACAATTTAAATTCATAAGGATTATCTGTTATGGAACAAGTTTCGGATGTTTATCGATCCATGAAGCAATTTGGGCTGCATGAGATTCTTCAATTACAGTCGAAAATCGTTCTACTATTCTAGATGCCAAATTTGATGTTGAATCACGCGAGATTGAAGAATTTTTAATAATACTGGATTTTTGGATTAATAAATCACATTTTACATCATTCCAAAGATTTTTTTAAGTAATTGTTTATATGGTTTTACGTGATTAGCGATATCTTCACCAGAAATTTGAAAATAACGAATAAGTGGCAAACAATTTTGTAAAGTAGTTTTCAAATCTGAAAATTTTCATTTGACCAATCTTTAATATCAGAAGGTAAATCTGTGTTTTGAGCAATTCCCCACTTGATAACGTAATTCCAAATTTTGATTTCATCCTTTTGTAAATCATCACATTTAATCAAGGAGACCAATGCTTTTTCTTGAAGAGAAATAAAACCTTCATAAACTAGACTTGTATGTTTTGATAAGATATTATTGCACCATTTTTGTAATTCTTGACTCGCTTTATTCTGGAAACTTTGTCTATAAACATATGCAAAGTTTAAACGGAGTCAATAAGCATTTGTATCAATTAAATAAGATTCAAGATATTCGGACAATTCTTTAAGAAGAAGTTCAGAAGCGACAAGCATGAGCTCAAACATAGCCGATACGTCAAGATTTTCTAATAAAGCGATACCTCCCCTTCATTTCGTTAAATTCATTAAATCAGATAGTAGCTAATAATGTAAATATAACTATTAAAAAGCGATTATTTTGACAGCTTACTTAATAATAAAATCAAATTGTTTGTTAATTATTTAAATATTGTTTTCATCTCTATTTGTAACCAACAATTTATTTTTAAAGTATAAAGATCGATATTTAAGGACAGCTGCATGTGCGTAGAAAGTTTTAGTGTTTGTAGTTTCTCCAATATTAAGAATTACATTAATATCTTCTTTGTCGTTAAGAGGTTCAAGATAATTATTAGAAAGATTTTAAAAAAATTTACTTCTATTTTATGCAAATTAAGATCAAGAGGATTTTATTGCACAGTGGTGCAAACTTCTAAATTGGATAATTCATTAAAGTCTTACAAACTTTAAAATGCATACGTCATTTTTGTGATAAGCTTGTGCAACCGAAACATGAACAAGTTTATTAAGCAAATTTGAAGTTCATTGTCGAAGTAGACCTAAATATTTGTCGATACGGAAATTCTATGGAAAATCCATTCAAGAATTTGACAGGGCTTAGGGTCGATTTTCCGGTCACGTGAATTTCCGAAATCAATAGTTTTTCGAGCAAAAACATTAATTTACGTATTAGAGTTTGTGTATGTGTTGTGGTTATAAAGGGCAATTTTAATTTGCTTATTTATATCGGAAATTCATGTGAGCAGAAAATCTAACCTGCATCCTAGATTATGATCCGGTTAATGCCAAATTATGCATCCGGTAAATTGCAAATTATGCGAATTATGCGGGTTCCAGAATTAGGGCTAAAAATTATGAAAACTATTTAATTTTGATACATACAAAAATTATCACGTAACTTTATGGTATATAGCAGTTATACATGACTATTATAAATCGGGTAAAATTCACAGCTCAAATTTATTTCAAATCATGCGATATAACTTTAATAAGTACTGTTTCATTACAGCATTCTAAGTTAGAATTAATGAAACGATATTCATTAAAATCATATCGCATGATCAGAACTAAATTTATGAACTTTACCACTCTATTATGCCAACACAATAAAAGTTTAGTTTGTATTTATTAATCGTTAACTTCGACAACTGTTGCTACATTCGAAGCTAAAAGTACGCAGGACGGCTTGTCCAGCATCATTTCATGACTAAAATAAATGAAATTTTGGTTTCAGAAAATAGCGTTATATAAAATTACTAAATTACAACCATACTCGGAGTTAAGCCAGTGTTGATAATTTTGGCCGACTTGATAATTCCGGCGGTAATGCTCTGTATAACTACATTCGCATAACATAAATGATGCCTGTTGGTCAATAGAGTGACTAAATTATTCGCAGATTATGCGAGTTTCTTGAAATTATGCAAAACCATATTTTATGTACTATAAGGTGAATTATGCGGAGATTATGCGGGATAATAATCCTGGACATCCTAATCCTGGTGTTGTTATTCAAGATGGTTCAATCGTCTTATATCTTAAGCCATTTTACAAGCAAATATATTGCGTAATTAATACCAATATGACTTGTGGCTTGTCTGCATTGATTTTTTGATCTGAATACGTCTTTTGAATACATAGCATAGTATAGCATAGCGGGCTTTTATTTTAATTGGATAATGTTTGTAGATCATTTCGTGATTTTTACAATATCTGATTGGTTAATAAATTTATATTAAGAACGAGCCGAAGTAAAATATTTTGCAAGATATTAATTAAATGAAGATACATTTATTTAAATTTAAAAATACAATAATTTATTACAGTACTGTACTTGGATCTAATGTAACTATTCTTATTTTAACAAATGCTTTTGTAAAATGTTAGATTCGCATACATAAAAAGTTACAAATTAGTTAATTTGACCTATTATCAATAATCAAGAAAAAAATAAACATAAGTTTAAAATAGCACTAAAAGATCTTTTGACATAAATTTTGATACGTGTTGACGATAAATCCTTAAAACTAAATCGCTTGCCAATAATAAATAATCTATAGATTGAATAATAATTAAATTAATATAAATAAATTAAAATAATTGTCGCGGCTGAAGCTGGAAATGGCTGAAGCTGGAAATTAGAGGTCTTGATTTAAAACTATAAGCCCTGCTAAAATCCAATTATACTCTTTTATTATAAACCCTAACCCTAAATTCTAATCTAACTATAAAAAAAATCGTGCAAAAATACATTGCAAAATTTTTTGTAAATTTCATATTAAAATATTTAAAATTTCCAGCTTTAGCCATTTCCAGCTTCAGCCACAACAATAATTAATCAACTACAATAAGTAAAAACACACGAAACTCGAACTTATCTTTTAATATTCGACACCTTTTGAAAATTTTCATCAATTTTATGATCTTAAAAATCATCTAACAACTATTATCTAAGCATATTAATAATCTTGTGAAGACTCGCTAGAGATCTAAATACAAAAAAAAAAAAACATTAATAACTTTTTCTTTAGAAATTCTTTCATAGTCTAAATGATTAAATTGAAAAATATGCCTCTATAGCTAGCCCTCATGATTATTCCTCTGTTTTTGTGATGATAAAGCCCACTATACTCTATACGCTATGTTTAATATCCAAGCTCGATGCTTCTTTTATATATTAACGCCCATTTCATATTTACAATACTCCTCCACATTTCGACATTCACTTTTCTCAGTGCACAAGATCTTAGGCTGACATACTAAAAGTAAAAGCAAAGAAATAAACATTGTTGCTTAATATTTACTAATTAAACAATCCATACCTTCGTCTACTACCAAAAAATAAGGTCTTTATTTGAGTTCCTCTTGCTTGTCTAACAAGTACAGAATTTCAACATGTTTGTTAACATACACCCTATTCAAGGTGAAATAAGTTGCTTCTCATTTAACTTCTGAATTACTTCGGGATTACTAAATAAAGTAAGATGTGAACTTTCTAATTTTTTTGTCTCACACTTTAGAAATTCGTATTCGTGGCTCCGAATTCAATCTTGTGCAGTTACTTTAATAAGACTTTTTTATGATAAGATGATCTTCAAAAATCAGCCAATCATAATAAAGCCCGCTATGCTGCATAGTATAAATTTTTTTATATACAAATTTATTGTTCATTTTGTTTCTTGTTTTTTAATAATTTTTGTTACATAAAGCTGATTTTTATATAAGCTGGGATTTTTACAATTACAAATAATGTCACATGAATTTAAATGTGATATTTGTGATATCCAAAAATAGCTTAACAAACAAAATTATAAAGTCATGAGAATCTTGGTCTAAACATAAACAAACCTTTTTGTATTACCGTTGCCATTACTACGCATGTATGTACTAGTTAAAGTTGTTGTATTTTGTTTCTTAAAAAACATTTTTGGTTCTTTGAAACTAGGACCTTCCGAACATAAATACAAATTTTCAAACAATAATACTAAGGATGAAGTGGTAGCTTTGTAAATGTAAACGATACTTTTAATTAAATAAATTTTTAAAGATTGTATTCGAAAATATCACCAAAAGTTTAAAAAATATATTAGATTGACATCGACAGAAAAATTTTACTGTCATGTGACTAGAGATGGTAAAAATGCACATTTTATAATAAAATACGCATGAATGCACATTAATGCGCATGATACCGCATGATAAAAAAAATTTTTTCATAATATCTAAATAAAGATACTACATATTGATTCTTAATCAGATTTTGCCTATATATATAAATTTTTACAAATTTGTTAATTGTAAACTTCATCGTTTCTTATACCTTATATAAATTGACACCTGACCCGTGGCTCTGCCACGGAAGCCTTGTATAAAACTTTAGAATCTTAGTTAAAATCTGTAAATTCGCATTATATAATATTCATAAATATGCTCAGTTAGTTTGCATTGAATCGTCACAAAAAACTTCTGTTACTGAACATACTATTCTATAACTACAGTATATGGTTAAAAGTGAGTTTATTAGCATTAAAATTTTGTTATTATATAAAATACTGCTACAGAATTCACACTCTATTTCAGTATGGTTGTGCCAGTGTTTATTAGAATTATTGTGATTTTTTCATAAGATTTATAAAAAATTCTATTACAAAATTTGTTCGCTATACCAGTAATTGAAATATATAGTGGGTTAGTTTGAAACAGTATAAGCTAACTATAAAAAGTTTGTTATAAAGCTCGTTACTCCAATAACAAATAGTATGCAGCTTGGTTTTATTGGTGAATGCCAATTTTTAAAATAAGTGTTGCAAAGAGAAATTTTTATATTGCTATATTAGTTTTAGCTCATTGATCACCTTTTGAACATAACCGTGATTTATTGGTTGGTAGATCGACTAAAACTACGAGTCACTGAGAAAATTAGTTGATTATCAGATAATCTGGGCGGAACAAATTCTGACCAAAAATTCCAGAAATCAATCATTAAATATTTGATTGAATACAACTTTTTTTTGATATTCGCTAATATATTCACTATTTTTTTTATTAATCATATGTTTTATTTGATTGACTAAAACTACGATTCACTGAGAAAATTAGTTGATTATCAGATAATTGGGGCAGCAAAAATTCTGACCAAACATTCCAGTAATTATTTGGTTGAATGCAACTTTTTATGATATTCGCTAATATATTCACTATTTTTTTATTACTCATATGTTTTATATAGCGGATCATTTGTCGTGTTCTTGTACTTGTTCTTGCACTTGCACTTACGGTATTCTTGAACTTGAGAACATATACCAAAAGTTTTCAAATTCGTGAATTTTTTTTAGCCCAAAATAGTTTGTAAATATTAGGCAATCAAGCAACAAAAGTAAATTTGAAAAATTCACGTTCACGATTTTGTGTTGTTTAAAGGCGTTAATAAGGGCATTAAAAAAATGATTTATAATAATTATTCGACCATGATAATAGTCATAATTATCTTATGTATTTCTGTTAGTTTTTCTGCATTTAGATTACATTTTTCGGATACGACCAATCAAAAATGTTAAAGCAAACAGACCCAGAATTGAAGTATATAGATATATTAGAATGTTAATTATACTTATTTTATATTTAATTTTTCTATATAAAAGTTTGATGTGATAAAATGCGCATGATTCTAAGCATGCGCATTAATGCGCATTCATGCTGTCGAAGGCGGAAATCCGGGCCGACTTCACGGGACAGACAACCACCAACACCAAAAACAACAACAACACCCAACCTCACGATATACTCGATGAGTAGAGGCGGTAGGATTTGGCAAGGCAAGGCTAATCGGGTATAAAGTGGGTTTAAATCAACGAACTTATCAAGCACTGTTCACTGGAGCGCTAGAGCGCTGCTTTATTAAAGGGCGAAAACAAGCCCAATTTATAACAATTTTTACATGCGGGGGTAGAAAAAGAACAAAATCGAACTTTTTTAAACTAAGCCCGTCACGTAATTTCAAAGCCTTTTTGCGATTTTAATCGCTTTTCTCTTATCGCGACTTAGCCTCTCTTTTGTTTTGATTTATTTTTATTTTTAATTTTTTTTTATTTGTTTTTTTTAGGGCTTTTGTTCTTCTCTTCTTCTACGGGCTTGGGGCTTCTCTTCGGGGGCTTGGCTTGATCTGCATTCTTCCATTACGTTGGTTCGGGACTTAGTCATGTTTTTGGGTCTCGTGACGGCGAACTTGCTGCGGCAAGTTTCGACGGCTTTACCGCTAACAATGCGCATGATTGAGAAATCATGCGCATGCATGAAACCTATCTCTACACGTAACACCATTTGAAATTCTTTAAGTTCAAGGCTATGACATATTTTAGGGTTAGAATCTATTCAAATAGCAGAATCGTTCAAGGAAAGCTTTTAGTTTAGTAGTTAATGCGCAAAAAGTAGAATTTCACATTACACTAAGTCGCCAATCATCACGTGTAGTAAAAATTATATACAGTAGTAATTTTTATTCACGTGTAGATCTACGTCTTATGTTATGAATGTTTTTGTTGCACTAAAGTATAAATAAAGAACTGATTACATCATTTTTGACGCACTTAAGATTAATCAAAACAATATTGACTTCGTTTTACACTTCACACCTTTCTCATTTCATGTTTTAAAGTTTGTACTTTGCACCTCTCAAATTTTAGCTTTAAATTTTATCATAACTTGAGAATTTTTTTACTCCAAGAAATACACTTGAAATAGCAGATATAAGGTAATGATATATTACTACTAGATAGTTGTTAAATTGTATATATTTGTTTTGCAGCCCGGTGCTATCTGAAAAAATTTGAAAGCACACCGGTACCGTAACTTGTGAAGTTGCTGGTTAGGTAAGTGAACGTTCATTTTTTCTTATAGCCCTGGTGGTGATAACATTGATTTTTATCTGGGTCAGTGCACACTGACTGGTTATAGTATTCCTTAATATAGTTGGATGGGCAAGACCTGATAATAATCTTTGTTGCAAAATGTGATATATAAAATTGTGCAACTGGAAGCTCTTCGTGGCCACAATTCTTGTGAACTTCCTTGTTCAATTTTTTGATAATGCAATTATTCATTTTTATTTATTTAATTTTTTAGAAAAATAGGTCACGTACTTCGCAATTGAATTTTTTGCAAGTTACACATTATTGGCAACTCTAACTGATGTAAATTATACTCCATCAAGGTATAGAGCGGTGGAATCAGTGTAGAAAATTAGTGTTCTCAGAGTTCTCATGAGAACACTGTTATAAATTTGTGAACAGTAAAATTTTTTTACTGTTCACTATTAAAAAATTTTTTGAGAACAGTAAAATAATAATATTGTTCTCATAATAATTAGTTATATAATTTTATGGCAAAACCAAAAGTTGATAAAAATTCTTATTTAGTTTTGATAAAAGAGATTTCAATTTGCTATAATAGCAACAATAACAACTACTTATATTGATTCTCATAATAATTAGCTATATAATTTTATGGCAAAACCAAAAATTGATAAAAATTCTTATTTAGTTTTGATAATAGGGATTTCAATTTGCTATAATAGCAACAATAACAACTACTTATATTGGTTTTTTTTTCTTTTTTTTTTTTTTTTTTTTTTAGTGAGAACACTAATCAATTGGTTGAGAACACTTGTAACTAATATACTGTTCTTATGAGAACAGTGTTTGAGTCCGAAATTTCCAACACTGGGTGGAATGGGCGAAGAGGTATCAAAAGTTTAACTATGAAGGTTATTTTTTTAATTATTAAATAAATTATTTTGCCATATTTGGTCTGTAGGATTTTTTGATTTTTATGTCAATGGAAGAAGTTGACTCGTGAGGAAAATCGTTTGAATCGATGGCGCACATGCGATATTCCGTTAAAACAATGGGCAACTCTTGAATTCAGGTATTACTCAAAAAATGTAAAGAATTTAAAAAACAAGCTTCTGGTACGTGCTCTTTTGGGGTGGCTTTAAAATTGGTAACATTAAGTGTGATGGGTTTGTTAATGTGAAGTTCTGTTTACAAGATAATAATATGTAACTTTGGAGCATTATTGTAATAGATTCAAAATATGAAATACGAAATAAATTGCAAATTAGGAATAAATAATGAATATGTTAGGTGTCAACAAATATATGTACCGGTAGATGAAATTAAAAAATTTTATATTTGTAATCGCATTAAATCACAAAGAAATCATGTATGGCATCACTGAAATGCACGCAGAAAATCATCAGTACTGGACGTAATACAGAGAAACCTACTAAGTACACACTCTAAATCTCTAAATGCATTCTAAAATTTTTAACCTGAATATATACAGCTCTAGATCTCTATAAATACACATTCTAAAAGTTTAATACCTATAGAGAGGTCTAACTGTATTACCACTAAAACATATCGTAAATGACCGTATACAGATCTGGTATGTTAAATTTCGAGTATAATGCGTGGTCGAGTTTATATCTAATTACGTAAAAATTTGAAATGCACACACTACGTGTTTATAAGCAATTTAGGTTTTTGAAAAGAACTGCATTTAATTAAAGATCTTATGGAGTGTTTTATACGGCCATTATTGTATGCACAGAATTTCATAAACGAATATATAAATAAAGATTATATAATATTATACTAGTTTCATAATAATTATATTTTCCTGATGACCATTTCTATTTACGTACTGACATCACATATTTGATATATATACTCACAACTAATAAAGCATTGATTATCAATCTATCTCTTTCCTTAAATAGCTTTTACTAAGCCCCCCTTTAAACTTAATTAGACATTCATATCTTAAACATTTACATGTGATGATGATCCGCGACTACGTCATGCATCAGGTTAAAATTATTATAATACGACAGGGTGAAACCTGAGTTGTGAAATAGTGAAACCTACTATGATCATCACGTGAGGGTGAAATCCGCTTTTCTATAATAAAAAACATAATAAAACGCGGATTTCACCCTAACCCGATCTACAAAGCGGATTTCACTATTTCGCAACTCAGGTTTCACCCTGTTCTATTATAATAATCATCGGTTCCACAGTCGTAAAATTGTTTTCATTTGCGTTTGTGAAAATAATTTCTCTCATCAATTTATGAGCATATTAATAATGAGTTCAATGTACTCTCCCCAAAAGAAAAATCAGAGCTATGGGAAATGCATAATATGTGAGAAATATAACACATCACCAGCTTGGTGCCAATCATGTGATCCTCAAATAGCATCACAAGGGTGGATAAGTAATGATATAAATTTCGACAGTTATATTAAAGGTTTTCAACTTGCGGCTACAAAATATGAAGATGTTATTGAATGGATTCCTATTCATAAATTAAGATACATACAATCTCNTGGTGCCAATCATGTGATCCTCAAATAGCATCACAAGGGTGGATAAGTAATGATATAAATTTCGACAGTTATATTAAAGGTTTTCAATTTGCGGCTACAAAATATGAAGATGTTATTGTATGGATTCCTATTCATAAATTAAGACACATACAATCTAGTTTAGCAGTATGAGTAGATGGTATACGGTTGGTTTTTCAGGATGATGGAAATTTCGTACAATCACGTTCACCACCATATAGGGTTGCACTTGGAGAATTTCCCGGCTCACAAAAGAATTCGTTTAATTTTTTAGCAGATGTAAGTTTAAGTTACTGTAGTGGTTTAATATGTGACCTTACTAATATATTATATGCATTCTATCTCATTTATTCTAAGGTTAAAAAATACATTAATTCAAATAATGATAAATTACTTGGATTTACTTACGAATCCAAGAAAGGATATATTGCAGTATTTGATGAGTTTTGTTATAAAAGAATTTCTGATAATGGTAATGGTCAATGCAAACAATGTAATAAATACAATTCTTCTTAGTGAATGGTGCCGTAAATAGTTAATTACGACAATTATGGTTACGACATATATTTTTACACCGACTTTTTAAAACCTTAATTGTAGTAATTATTACGACATGTAATTATAATTACTACATAGGGGTCTGTTCAATTATACATAGGAACCGCATAAAAATTCCGCAAACTCGTGATTTTGAACCAATCATGGCACAGGATCAAGTGTAACGTGAAAATGAAACAAAACAGCCGCTTTTTCAAAAATCGTTTATAACGCAAAATTTGGCTTACCAACCACCTGCGTCTTAGCAAAAAAATTTCTTGCAAAATTTTGTTATATATAAGCTCTTGTTAACATCGTCCGAACGTTCACCTTTACCCTAATATCAATGTTATATCGAAAGTTAACTTTTTAATCGAAAAATGCAATTAAGCGTCGCGACCAATAGCATTTTAGCGAATATCATCACGTGTCTGCGGAATTTTATGCGGTTCCTATAATAGCGCAGAAACAACGGACAGTTCTTAGGGACAGTTCAGTGGCCAGAATTAGTATTGGGTTAGGGTCATAGTGGGGTTAGGGTTATAGGATTTAGTTAATTAAAGAACTGTCCGTAGATCCGCTATAATAGATAAAACTTCACGTGACCTTTACGAATGGTGATTGGCTAGTTATAGTCTAATAATTATTACATATCGTATTATTACGACATGTAGTAATAATTACGACATGTCATAATTATTCGTAATTATTACGAATGTAATAATGTAATGTAGTAATAATTACGACATGTCGTAATTATAATTACAATTACGACTTTCGTAATAAATAATTATTACATTACGACAAATTGCATTTTGAATTACGGCACCAATCATTAACATACTGTGATTTGCAATTGGTTATTAGTATTTAATTAATAATATTGATTATATTTACGTTGTTATGATTTAATAGCATTCATACTAGCGCTTGAAAAACAATATTAAAAGCTGATCTTTGAAAATATCTAAAAAAAAAGAACAATAGTATGTTACAATTTAATATATAATATTTGAAATATTTATTAAAAAATTGAAATCTAATTTTTATTTTCAGAAAAATAATCGCATAATAACATGTGTGTGATATATATGTGATATATATATGTACAGTAATAATATTAACAGTTATTATATAAACAAGACATTGTGACAACAATAAAATATTTATTTAATAAAAGTTAAATACACTTTATATGAATATATAATAACTAATGCATATTAATTGTATAATTATTTAATGCTATTATGTTAAAAATTAAACAAATTTATTTAAATATACTAATTTTATACAAAAATCATATAAATTTATTGTTCAAAAAATTATCCAACAAATCGACTCAATTTTGAACATTTTCTTGAACAAAAATTAGACAAAACTAAACTAAAATGAAATAAAAATTGAAAATAACTATTAAACAATTTTAGAACAATTTTAACATTTATTTGATGAATTTTTTTTTATAGGGATTGGCTTATAAATAAATATCCCAATGTTGTGTGTAAATATATAATAAATTATTAAGCAATCTAATGATGACTTTTATTAAAAGATTTTTAATAGTGTTTTCAATTGATTCCATTAATGCAATATTAGTGAGTAACTTTTAGTGGTTGGGCTAGTGCTAAACTCATAATTAGCGAATTAAACCAAAGAGTACCAGTTTTACTCGAATGATTAACTCTTCGAGTTTTACTTTTACTTATTCAAATTATTTCTTTGAATTTTGAAAAGCTTGTCAACGAAGTGACAGGGCGGTCATTATTGCGAGATCAGATGACTTTATGACCGATCACGTACAGGTTTTGTTATGTATCCTTTTATGGTTATTCTTTGATTATTGTCGTGAGATCTTGTAACTTGTTTTTACAGGTAATTTCAGATTTGCATATGATTTTGATATTCACATGGTTATGATTATTGTTAGATCGACAATGAGGGTAAGGGATAATGACTGTGGCCAAGTATGAACCAGTGATACGGGAAGAGTATTTTAAGGCCAAGAATTTCAGTAAAGAAGGTTATCTTTCTTTTCGCTATCGCTCGCCTTGTGAAGGCTGGCTCTATCGCCCTCCCTTATCCACCCGAAGTCAAGCAAGTGAAACTGTTGTTATGCCAGGCTCCACGGCTGTGCTAGCAATGCAAGGACCTGATGTTTTTTGATATGCCAGGCTCCACGGCTGCGTTAGCAGTGCAAGGACCTGATGTTTTGTATGGTTCCGCGACTGAAAGTGGCAGTGCAAGGACCTGTTTTGTACCTGGCTCCACGACTGCAAGTGGCAGTGCAAGGACCAGAGGTAGTTGGATCCACGGCTGCAAGTGGCAGTGCAAGACCAGTTGTTGTATTTGTCTCCACGGCTGCAAGTAGCAGTGCAAGGACCAGTTGTTGAATTTGGCTCCACGGCTGCAAGTGGCAGTGCAAGGACCAGAGGCAGTTGGATCCGCGGCTGCAAGTGGCAGTGCAAGGACTTTGGCTTCACAGCTGCAAGTGGCAGTGCAAGGACAGTTGTTGTATTGGCTCCACGGCTGCAAGTGGCAGTGCAAGGACCTGTTGTTGGATTTGGCTTCACAGCTGCAAGTGGCGGTGCAAGGACCAGTTGTTGTATTGGCTCCACGGCTGCAAGTGGCAGTGCAAGGACCATAAGAATGAACCTCGCTCATACCGGCAGGAACACGTTACCGATTCTCTTTTCAGCTATGAGAAGATTCGACGGTTTTCCCTCTATATGAAGGCATCATAGGTGTCCATTTCGTTTGCTGTTGTGATGAATGCATGTCGCTATGGTGGAAAATGCGATTATGTATATTAGAGCCAATAAGGTAGCAAGCCCTTATCCCATATGTTCTTCAGATTTGTAAATAAAGTCATTCAGTTTTGTTGTATAAAGTCAGCTGATCGAGCAATAATAATAAAATTTATAAAGGATATTGCGATAGACAAGGAATGTTTATTCACAAATATTATTATGTGCCGCGGCAGAAGTTGGAAATTTTAATTATTTTAATATATATTTTCTAAAATTTTGGGTGCATTTTCTTAGCTTTTTTTTAACGGTTAGGTTAGGGTTTAGTGTTAGTTTTGATATTAAAAGAGTATAAGTGGATTTTGGTAGGATTAATAATTTTAAATCGAGGTCCTTAATTTCCAGCTTCAGCGACTTAAAAATTACACGATTTGATCATGACAAATTCGAGTTATTCAAGCAACAAATTGACGAGTCTATCACTAGTAACCTAAGCATGCTTCAAGATATCTAAATCTACTTAAATATTCTAGAGTTTAGAGATTTACCAACTTTAATTAAGCAACAATAATAAATTTTTTAAAGTTTATCAAGGAATATTGCAGCGATCTTTAATAGAGTGTGAGTTCCAATTTTGGTTACTTTTAATATTTTGTCAATACAATTGTTTACAAGATTTAGACATAAATAGCGTCGATAGGCTGCTACTTATTTGGAACAAAAGAAACGAATTCCTCCATTTTGTCCATTATAAATGTTGTTTCAAGTAGTTGCAATATATGAGAAGTTGCCAGTATGCTAATTTTTTTAAAAAATTTTTAAGAAAACAACGCCCTACATCTCTAATAAACTTGCTATACAATTTTTATTTTGTTTTTTTTTTTAAAAAAATTGGTTTAAATTGTATA
The DNA here is from genome assembly GCA_003550325.1 of Gigaspora rosea. Taxonomy (NCBI): domain Eukaryota; kingdom Fungi; phylum Glomeromycota; class Glomeromycetes; order Diversisporales; family Gigasporaceae; genus Gigaspora; species Gigaspora rosea. The sequence continues at coordinate 89,936 of QKWP01000111.1, forward strand.
AATAATGTAAAATTTAATTGACACAAACATCCTAATACAGTATAAAAGACCTCTAAAATAAATGTATGTTGTGCGATGTAATAAATCGCCCTAATAAATTTGATACATCTATATCAAATATGCAACATACCTTTCTTGCGTCGTCAAAATGTCAAATTACAATAACCTATTTGTAAAGCAACCTGAAAAAATCGAATGTTCATTAGATATTACACCAATAGCCAACAATAATGCCCAATTGTATTTAAAAGATGATAATTTACAGGATTTTTCACATGATTTTCTAAACGAAATTGTTAATGAAATGTGTAATCTGTATAATGAAGAAAGTATGAAAGGCAATCCAGAACGTTCAATTCTTGATACATTAGAACAATTTCTAATAAAGAAAAAGCAAATCCAGAAAACATTATTAATTTTTGCTTAGATAATCAAACTAACTCTATAGTTCAAATCATTCTTGCAAGTTGTTATCGTTATGGAAAATGGGTTGAAAAGGATAAACGTAAAGCATTCAATTTTTATCAAAAATCTGCAGAGATGGATAATTCTTATGGAATATTTTTAGTCGGTGTATGTTATCAATATGGAATTGGAGTTGAAAAGGATAAACGGAAGGCATTCGTTTATTATCAAACATCTGCTGGGATGGGGAACGCTAGTGGAGCAAATAGTGTTGGATTTTGCTTTCGGAATGAAATTGGAGTTGCAAAGAATGAACAGAAAGCATTCATTTATTATCAAACATCTGCAGAGATGGGTAATTCTAATGGATTATGTAATGTTGGATATTGTTTTGAAAAAGGAATTGGAGTTGCAAAGGATGAACATAAGGCATTCATATATTTTCAAAAAGCTGCAGAGATGGGGAGCGCTACAAGAACTTATAACGTTGGATTTTGTTACNTTATGGAATATTTTTAGTCGGTGTATGTTATCAATATGGAATTGGAGTTGAAAAGGATAAACGGAAGGCATTCGTTTATTATCAAACATCTGCTGAGATGGGGAACGCTAGTGGAACAAATAGTGTTGGATTTTGCTTTCGGAATGAAATTGGAGTTGTAAAGAATGAACAGAAAGCATTCATTTATTATCAAACATCTGCAGAGATGGGTAATTCTAATGGATTATGTAATGTTGGATATTGTTATGAAAAAGGAATTGGAGTTGCAAAGGATGAACATAAGGCATTCATATATTTTCAAAAAGCTGCAGAGATGGGGAGCGCTACAGGAACTTATAACGTTGGGTTTTGTTACAGAGATGGAATTGGTGTTAAAAAGGACGAAAAGAAAGCATTTGAATATTGCAAAAAATCAGCGGAAATGGGGTATGCTGATGGAATGTATAATGTTGGTGAATTTTACCGAAAAGGAATTGTTGTTGAAAAGAATATTGATATTGCTTTTGAATGGTATTTAAAATCAGCCATTACTGAACAATATACATCTACGGAAAAAAGAGAATATTTTCATTGGATACCATATGATAAATTTGAAAATATTGAAGAGATAGGCAAAGGAGCGTTCTCTACCGTTTTTAGAACAAAATATCTTAACCGATATGGGTCATATGAAAATGTAGCAATTAAGATCGTAAAGGATTCTAATAAAAATAAAGAGTCATTTTTAAAAGAGGTATTTTTTTAAACAATTTTATTATTTATTTTTAGTTTCGAATATTTCAAATTAATTTAATTTATCTTTTTTTTTAGTTAAAAGCTTGTCATAGTTTATCACAATATTTGGGAATATCTAGAGATGAAAAAACAAAAGACTATATATTAGTACTTAGTTATGCAAAGTATGGGTCGTCAAGTAAAAACCTTACTAATATATTTAAATTTGAATGGAAAGTTAAATTAAAGATACTCCATGATATTGTGTTTAATCTTTATCGTATACATTCTAAGGGATATTTACATCGAGATTTGCATCCAGGAAATATCTTGCTAAAAGAAAATTATGATGCATATATTACTGATCTAGGCTTATCAAAACCACTCGATGAAAAGAACAGGAGGAACGTATTCATGGAGTTTTACCTTATATTGCACCAGAACTCTTTCAAAAAAAGCCATACACAAAAGCATCAGATATTTATTCGTTTGGGATTATTATTGTCGAGATGACAACTGGACAAAGGTCCTTTAATGATTATAAATTTGATATTGATCTAGCTATTATGATTTGTAATTTTGGATTACGACCAAAATTTGCACCTGGTACTCCTGATTGTTATGTTGAGTTGGCAAATCAATGCATGAGTTCTGATCCAGATAAACGACCTAATGTTAGAGAAATAATTAACAGACTAAATCAATGGTTGTTTATTATCGAGGGTGATATCGAAAATGAGTACGATATCGATATCGAAAATAAGAGTGATATCGAAAATAAGAGTGATATCGATATCGAAAATGTGAGTGATATCGATATCGAAAATATGAGTGATCAAAGCAGAAATTACTTGCATACTTTAAAAAATGGCTATAGAACTTTTGTGTCTCTATATAAAAAATTTTTCAAACCCATCAGTATCAATATCGAAATGTGAGTGATATTAAAAATGTTAGCGATATCGATAAAAGTAGAATTAAAAAACAATTCATAGAAAATGATGAGATCAATAAAAATTTACCTATGATTACTGAAAAATTAAACAATATATATACAAGTAAATCATATTTTATATCAGAATTCGGTGCGAAGTTATCAAAAATATATACTACTAAATCTGTTGATATTATAAAAGTTCCGAATGATTATTAGTGGATAAACGATAAATTTAAACCTTATTATGTGGGTTTATTTATTAAAAAATTAAGCTTTAATAAAAAAAAACAAGCGCCATGAATCGTATTGAATTTATGTACGTATGTTAGCGACTCCGGTCACTGTTTTAATAGTAATATTCAAAACTTTCTTTATATTAAGTCTCTCTATGGCAAACTCTGGATATATCAGTCTAAAGAGAGACATAGTTTTAGAAAAAATATAATGATTTTACACAATGCACTTTTTCATTCATTGCCAGTTTACAGTATATTAAGATTCAAAAATAAAATAGAATTTACATAGTTTACGATAATTAAGCGATATTTGTTCATAACAGCAATAGTTTTTTTTTTTTTTACTTTTGTCAATTTTCTTTTATCCATTATACAGAAGCTACTTGAACTGGATTTGTGTTATATCAATTTTATATTTTTATTATAACAATGATCGATAACTAAGTGATTTCCTATTAATATTTTGTGAGCTTTTTATAGTTGCAATTAGTTTACAGTATGTGAGTGAGCGCGTTACTGTATAATTATGTATTATATATTTATGAAGTCTATATCAGATATCCATATTGGTTTAGATAGCCAAATCATCAAATTCGTCTGTTTTTTTTAGCTATTACAGTTGATTCATAAATTTTGGGACGCGAACGTTGATTAAAAGTTAGCCAAATGATTTTCAACTGAAGTAGTTAAGTTATTGGACGATAAATAAAAGATATATATTTTAGATTACTTGTTCTATAAACAGATAATTTATCGTTTGATTCATTCATCATTATTAAGTTTGAGTGCATACTCAAAATGTGTTTTGCTTGTACGTAAATTTATGATAAAGACTGTGAAATGCCTTGAAAGCATAAAACTTTTGTATTCAACCGAGATATACTTATTTAGTCTTACGACACTTGATCTCAAATTAGGTATTGATATCAATTTATCGTTATACAGTATGCCGAAATCGCAAACTTAATCGAATTGGCTGAAAAGCCTTTTAGCCAGTTCTTTGTCAAGTTTCTCAGAATTTATAAAAATTGATAAAATTTTCATTTAAACTTAATAAAAAAATAATTATTTTGTTATTTGGATGACTATTATTTGAAAATGCTTCATTATTCAAAATTTCAAATATTTTTTTACTTCAGAGGGTCTAAAATCCTAATAATCTATAATTCCACTAATAGAATTTTAGCTAAGTAATATCTATTACGAAAGTTACATACTTATATCCCATAATTGAATATGAAAATGTTACTTTACAAAATATTTTTTTAAAAACACATTTGCAATAATTCCAATAAGATGATATATAAAATGTCATAAAGACCTGAATACATTTTTTATAGTAGGAATATTTCTAAGTTTTATTGGTGGTGAAATTCATCTCAAAACAAACATTTTCAATTCACTATTTTCTAACAATTTAAACCCTAAGAAAACAACCATGAAAATAGACAATTCAATAATTTTTAACTGCTCATATACAAAATTTTATGAAATTCCATTCAAAATATTCAAAGATTCTTTACGGAAATATCCAAGATTTTTTCTAAATGTGATGTAGTGAGAACAGCATCAAAATCGGATTTTGTAGCAAGTGCCTAGAAATGAAATATTTTGTCAATGTCATTCATAAACATAAGACATTCATAAAATCAAAATATCTGATATCTAGCTATGAAAAAAAATTGCGTTTTTTATAACACACTAAGCAATTGTTTAATAAAATTTATTGCAAATACTAGGATATTGATAATAATGAAAAAATTATGGTGTCATACCTTTGCCATTCTAACAGCAGTTTTGATTTCTCTACAATTCAATTGTCGCTGTTTTAATTTATCAATATCGACTTGACTTTATCTTTGCCATCTGCACGATCTAAGAAAGTACGCCAGACTTGGACACGTGCTAACATCAAGGTAATCATATTTTAAGATTATACTAATACTCTGAATAAAAAAATAGTGCATTAATACTGTATATATAAAAATTGAAATAATCTAATTAAATTGACAAAATGAAGGGCAGCCACAGAATGAAAAGCCTTATCGAAACTTTCAACTATATAAATTGGATAAAAACCATTGTTATTAAATGACCAGAAATTTTCAATTAACAAAAATAATTACAATAAATCATATATACCACGATTTGTTGTAAGAAAGAGAATTCCTTGATGATATTCTAATAATCTTAGGAATATTCCCACCAAAGCATTACGGTTTACATCATTTTTACTTCTTTTGTTCCAAGAAAATGTCAACTACATAATATATATATTTTTTAAATTTTACAGTTTGGCATTAACAAAAGAATAATACAATACAGACCTTCGTCAATGAGAATTACAGCATTCCAAATGCTTGCAACTTCAAGAATTTCACACAATTTATCTTCTAATTCTTTAGGTGTTACACCTAATTCACCAACACTGACAGCATATAAGGGACGATGCAAATATTCAGTAATAGCTTCAGCAGTTAATGTTGTACCGACAAAATTAATTAATTAAGTAAATTTATTAAATTTATTCATTGAATTAGGCTTTCAATACTCAATAAAGTTTTAATAATCATATAAAAAGTTTTAGTAGTAAAAATACCTCCATGAGGCCCGTGCAATAAAAAAATGTTACCACTAATTAAATCTAATCCTCCAGAAAGTTCAGATTTTACTAAACTTATAATAATTTCTTTTTTATTGGTATCCATTATAAATTATCAAATGCATCATCATCAAATTTAATTTCTTTACAAAAAAAAAAATAAAGAGAGTTTAGATTAGTGGTTAAATAGATATTTAAAAGAAACTTACCATCCACTTGATCAACATAAACTTGACCCCATTTTTTAGCCATAAAGCTGAAACCAAAAAATGTAGGAGAGCACACATAAAGATCCACCTCTTTAACTTTTTTTTTGAAGAGTCACCCTTATTAGATGGTTTAGGTAAAGTATTATTATAATAATAACTATAAGTTGCAGGATTATAATTTGCTAAGCCCATATCATAATTTGGATAACTTAAACCAAAAATTGAAGCATCAATCATTATACGTCCATCACCCTTATAATAAGTAGGACCAAACCAAGGTTGACGAAAAAATTTTCCATAATATCGTAAATAATGAGGACAAATAGCAAGCATTTCAAATTTTTTACACATTTTAATACCACGTTTTAATAATTCATCACGTATTTCACATTCTTTTTGTAAAGGAACAACTGGAAGTTTATCAATATTTAATACACCGACAAAATGATCAATATGCCAATTCTTTGTTACATTCACAAATTCATAACCATCTAATAAAAAATTTTGCATATAATTAATACGGCATATATAGATAGCATTATCATACATTAATAAAAAAAATAATTTTCTTGAAACAATAATTTCACCAGTAATGATAAACAATTGAGTGCTTCCATAAGATTTATATTCACATCTTTTAACTCGAGCACCACAAACTTTTCTGTGTAATTGTACATAAATTTCGGTCTCTGAGTAATAAAGGAACTGTAAAATAGTTTAGTATAATAAAATCTTATCTAAAACAAAATATAGTATTAACAAATCTATCACTATAAATATTAAATGCATACCATTTGGAAATAGATACCATAATGTTTATACGAAATTTCACTCTAAGAAAATACGTAGAAAAATTAATTAACTGTTAATTAATTAATTAATCGGTTGATTAGAGTAATTTAATTAGATATGTATTCAATTGAAAGCACAAAATATTTAACCTTATCAGTCATATTATTAATTTGCTTCCCTATGAGAAAAGTGGTCCGGGTGTTGGTACGGGTTGGCACGGGGGTTGTCTGGATAGGCACGTGTCACGTGGCACGTAAAGAACCTACGTAGCTCACCAGACGATCTACGGACAGTTCTTAGGGACAGTTCACTGACTAGAATTAGGATTAGGGTTAGGGTTAGGGTAGATGGATTTAGTTAACGTCAGTCAGCATGCACTGTCCGCAAGAACTGTCCATAGACTCGACGGTAGCTCACCCACAAAATATTTTCCGGTCATGTGACTTTTTGTGGTGCAAACCAATTGAATTTTAGGATGTAAAAATCGCGCTTTTTATGATTTTTCATAAAAAATCACTAATAACTCTGAAGTTTGTCTATGAAATCGTCTACTGCGCATTAACAAAAAAATTCCTTGCAAAATTTTATATTAGTAGCGCTCTACCAAGCGTCTAACCCAAACCCTAACCACTTGATTTATTACTTTAATTCTTGCGCTTTTATTCGATTGTTTTGATTGGTTTGATTTTCACGTTACACCTGATCCCAAAATTTGATTGGTTTGTGCCACAAAAATGTCACATGACCGGAAAATTTTTTGTGGGTGAGCTACTATATAAATTCATGCATTTCTGTATTTCAAGACGCGTATGAAAGTCGCGTAATATAGTTGTATAAAAAGCAAGTAGCTTGTATTTTACACTTCTTTTGTTTTAAGCGTTATCAATAATAAAATGGCTAAAAGTTTACTTGATATCATCAACAAATGGAATACCGATAAATTATTCGACTTTTTGAGAAGTCAAGAATTAAATCTCGATGAAGAAGATTTTTTACTTCTAAGGAATCAAAAAATTTCAGGTTCGAGTTTTCCTTTACTAAGTAAAAATGATCTTCTTCAATGTCAGCTAAAAGTTGGCCCTGCTGTAGTGCTTTCAAATTTGATAACGGAGATTAATTCTAGTATGTATACATTCAATGTACTATTAGTTTGTTATACAAATTTTTTTTTTAAAAAAAAAACCCAGAAGCTTCAGGAGCCCGGGAACGTCATGTGATGCTCTTTATTAATTATACAATGTTTTTAATTACCTCTTTGTAGAAAAGCTTCTAAATAAAAAAATAATTCCCGTAATTCAAGATATAGAAAACTTTAGATGGATGTACTCTAAATATTTTTACATTATTCCTTTTGAAGAGTGGTCATTCGATCATTTTGAAGAATGGGTTTTGCAAAATTATACTGTACTGAAAAAAGAAGTTTATTATCGATGTTTTTTTAAAATTATTCAAAAAATCAAAGAAGACCCTAGAACTTTAAAAGAGGTAAAAGAAATAATGACAAAAAATTTGGATAAAAAGGTAAGAATATATTTTTTTCTTAGCAAACCACACCTATTAAGATGAAGATGAATTACTGGATATCTATGTTTGCTATTGATGGGGCTTACTTATATCAGGCTACCCTTTTCTGGGTATAGGTATGTTTCATCTATCCCAGCGAAGGTGAGGATCGGTCCTTATCATATGGGCGTCAATAGAAACCAGACAAATCATTTTTAGTAATTTTTTTTTTAAACTTTAGATTAAAATATCTTAACAACTATTAAACCAATCTTGATAAAAATTTTTTTACTTTAATTCTATAACTATATAGAATTAAAATAAAAAAATTTTTTATCAAGATTGGTTTAATAATTGCTAAGATAATTTAATAATTGCTAAGATAATTTAATAATTGCTAAGATAATTTAATCTAAAGTTTAAAAAAATTTACTTAGAAACAATTTGCCTGAATTCTATTGACACCCACATATGAGTAGAGAATCCTGTGTATGTTTGCTTTTCGGACTGTCATAGCATTTGGGTTAGGATGAGGCTACTCCTTGTTAAAGACTATTTTCTCAGATTTTAACAAGGGGAGCTACGTCCTCAAAAGTTAGCCGAATTGATGCATATTTTATTGGCCACGTCCCAGTAGTATGTATTCGATCATCCTTACCTTTTTTAGATAGCCAGAACAAGAAAAACTGAAATAGACAGAACTTAATATAGCTAGCTATTATTTTTTGATCAATTTCTAAATTATTTTTTCTCAAATAGTTAGGTATTGTAGATGATAACTCCATTGATAACTCAGTTGATAAATATCTCACGTATAAATCAATGTTGAAGGGCAACATCTTGCCGTTTGTTGACTTAATTTTAAGTTATCATAAATCCAAAGCTTTTAGGGAGTTTAAAGATTATAATGAAGCCGCATTTCAGACGGCAATTAAATTGCTACTTCCAACCAAAAATCGCAAACCTGAAGTTCGACTTGTGGTCGATGGGTCAAAAAATTCAGGCGCAGGTCGCTTTGGATTTATTGACATTTTTGTTAATGGAGTGGATGAAGATGGAATAAAGTCAAGTGCAATATTGGAGTTAAAATGCATTTCTTTAGTAGGCCTTTTGAGTGGAGAAAAAGCAAAATGGGCTGAAAATGCAGACTACAAATCATTAAAGGCCTTAGATAATAAAATCAAAGAAGAAACTGAAGACGAATTATTAAATAGAAAATATTTCTATTGGTGTAAGGAAAAAAAGAAATATGAGCAAGTATTAGTGAGAGAGTTAATTAAAAATAGAATGGAACAACTTAGTAGGTATATGAAAACGGTGTAGAAGGGTAGTGTTAATAAGTATGATGAATCAGGAATTTATGATGACAAAATTCAAGTAATGAAGGGGGAAGGGTATTTGGGAGGAGTACTTGTGGTTTCACTTGGTTCTAAACGTGTTTTAACTAGATTAGTAAAGTTTAAAAAAACAAATCTAAATTTTTCTATAAGTCAAGATTAATTTTTTACTGCATCATATTTTCATATGATTTGTAGAATCTTTGATATGGTTAACTTGAAATTTGTAAAAACATTGTTATTCTAATATTATCAATAAAGCTAGCCCTGGTGGCTGTAAATTTATTTTATTGTATTATTATCAATAAGGTAGCTGCGCGAAACTGTCACGTGAAACCAGGAACGTAAATTATTAATTACTATATAATTAAGATACTTTTTGATTTGATGATTTTTAAAACTAAATGATAATGATTTATGATAAGAAATTGGTTATGCAACGTTCTTTAGGAGTAAATGATTGGCTGTCATGTGGCACGTAGCGGCACGTTGCAGCCAATCATTTAATACGACAGAACAAATTTTTTGGTAGTTATAAACGCATGATCTAATGTTGTTGTGCAATTTATGAATATGCTTTACAAGTTGTGGTTGGCTGAGTATGTGAGTTTGTTGTGCTTGCAAAATAACACACAGAAAATAACAAATCATAAAGAGTTTGTACGATAAATATAAGTATGGCCATACAATCATATCGATAGATAGATCATTTGGAATTCATACTGCATTGGGGATTCATTCGGTTTTGCAGTAACCATCATTAAGACAGTTACGCCTAGGGATGGGTTCGGTCAGCTAATAGTCGACTAACCGATCAGCTATAGCCGTAGTCGATGTAGTTGACTATAACAGCTTAGCTGACCGGTTAGCCGATACCAAATTTTTAATTTCCTGGCTGATAAATCATAATTATTGTTTAATTCAGCATGAAGTGTACAAATTATATAGAATTATTGAAAGAAATACCCTAGCAACTTCCATCTTCCTCAGGATCGCTGTCACTTTTTCACTGTCACGTGACTATGCCCAAAAAACTTCAAGATCGTTTAAGTTAGTGCTAGGGTTCCTATAGGGCTTGATGCTAGCAAAACATTAGTAGAATTGATCAAGGAATTTTTTTTGTTAGAGCGCGAAAGGTAATTTCTTACCAAATTTGAAAAAGTGAACGTTTTGTTTTGATCTTCCGCTGGTGTTATGTTACACCCGATCTCGTTATTTATTGGCTAAAAATCACGTGATGGTGAAATTTTGACGGTCAAAATTTGCCCACACTCATCTCCAATAGGCCAAATGATCTACTGTTCAAATTTGACCAGAATTGGATTGTTTTGAAATGTAGATCGGATCTTCAATATTTTGATTATTTTGATTGGCTGTTTACAGCATGTGACCTGAACTTTTTTCTTGCCATGGCTAGGGTACTTTAATATGTATAGCTGTATAACATAAAAATATAATTATTTGGCACTTGTTTATATGTTTGATTGAAAAATTGATTAAGAAATTGATCAAGTAATTTATCGGCTATAGCCAGCTAGTAGTCGATAGTCGATGATAGCTGACTAATAGCTGACCTAGCTGACCGAACCCATCTCTAGTTACGCCTGCATCACTAGTGCTAGTTCAAACTGAACTTTAACGCAATATAACCCTTTTTTGTATTACATTTATTTCAAGATAGCATGAAATAAACAAGTTTATAATACCCATATCTACTTTAATAAAATTTCACGAGAAATTTGGTTTTGCTAGAAAAAAGGGTAGTTTCATATTCACAATTTTCAGTTATCACGATATTTTTGAAAACGGCATTTTTCACTTCATTTTCATGTTACATGATCAGGTATAACGTTACACCTGATCTTGTATTATTATTGGCACGGAAATGTCACAGTCGGTGACAAATAGATTTATCCATATTTTATAACTTTTAATTAATCTGTAGATTATATACTATTTCCCAGAGTTTCGTTGAGCCAATATGTTTCAAGACACTCTGATTTAACCTGCACAATGTTTCGTATATCTTGTAGGTTTAATCAATTTTTATAAGTTGCAATATGGGATTAGTTGGTCATTTAAAGCTAACGTATTTTTTTGCCTTTCACATTTCCAATTTTGGTATTTGCAAGTTCTTGTAAAACACTAATACAAAGTCGAAATCCTCACAAGTGATAAAAGTCTTATGTCACCTATTAACCAAATTGTTGTCAAGAAATTTACAAGCAACTCTTCAAATGCATCACAAGATAAAAATGTGTATAATTTTGAGATTCGGCCATCAAAGAGTAAAAATTTTAAAATGAAATAATAAGTTGACGCAAATTCAGAAAAAAATTCAAACTCAAGTTAAAGAATAAGCTATTCGCATAGATGTCATATCGTTAATATTCTCGCGCATCATATACACATATATTCAACAGACGCGAATAAGTATTTTTCTTTTAGAAAAAAAAATAAAAAAGTGATGTTAATAATTAAGCCAGGTTGAAAATTTACTTTATAGTTTCTAAAAGATGCTATCATACATTGAATTTAAATTTTTTTGAATTAGTCAAATTTCCTTGTAACAGGCAGGATATTTGAAAAAAAGTTTCAGGGTTAAGAAACTTTTGTAGCTTGAGAATTGACTATATACTAATACACATGTGCACATATTATGTTAAAAAATATGTGGCCAATATGCACATATTCTTATCTATTCAAATTCAATTATGAAATTGCTAGTATTGCGTAAAGACAAATATATAAATCTGGATAAATACAATGTGAAGGTAGATAATAAATCAAGGGTAATGGATGTAATAAAGAATAAATTTATTTAAGTCCCAATGAATATNAAAAAGTTTCAGGGTTAAGAAACTTTTGTAGCTTGAGAATTGACTATATACTAATACACATGTGCACATATTATGTTAAAAAATATGTGGCCAATTAGCTCTTGATTATCAATGGAATATTGCCAGTTGTCTCTCGCATGCTATCAGATAATTATTGTATAGATTACAGCCTCATTATTTATCGCTTGTTATTTGATTACATTACTTATATGTTATGAATATTTATTATCACATATAATGATCGTTACAATTATACGGAGTTGAAACTTATTTATCCTTGCTCATTATAATTAGACAATAATAGAATAGATAAATTAAGATATTTTTGGGATAGACCCGCGGATTTTATCGACAACTAAAAGATTTTTAATCTATCTAAAGTTTAAAGCTCGGATTGATAGATCATCGCTTTTTTAGGCATGCCACTTTTATCTTACAATATCATATTCAATCATATTCTTTACTACTATAGTGCCTAATCTCATACGTTATAAATGTGAATCACCCAATAATGATTGTTTTGATCATCTACCACAATTTTTTCGTTACTTACTTATACAATATACAAAAATTCTCATTTATCCTAGTCAGTTATAATTAGAGAGGAAAAAGCCAGCAATAGAGTTGCCTGCCGTAATTGTTTTTAACAAGTTGTAATATTACAACCTATATGTCATAATATTGCAATCTATATGTCGTAAAGGTTGTAATTAATTACGGCAGACAACTCTAGCCAGCTATCAAACCATTAACAGTTGCCGTTATCTTATCAGTTATTTGTTCTGTGAAAATTTGAGAATGGTGTTTCGAAAAATTGTCACTTGATTGGTGTCAAGTACTGGTTATTTTTTGCAATATATAATACTGATAGATAATCAATAGTAGCAGATTTAGCTGGATAAATGCATATAATGACAATATTCCAGCTGGCATCAAAAAAAAGATAGTATATTTATGCCATATTTTCTTGATCGCAACTTGTTGTATAGGAATCCTAAAATTTTTTGAAGATAATTTATATTGTATTTCTTTTATCTCTATTTATCAGTGATTATTATATTTTGTGGGTGATATCGAAAATTTGATGAATAACGAACTATAAAATGCAGCATAGTAATATGCTGATTCTATAATTAACCATAAATAATGAACTGGATAGCTATGAAAATTATGAATACTATTGGGCAAATTGTATTGACAAAATTGCAAATAACAATCTAATTATACCAGCGAAGAAAAAGTTCCATTACATGTTATCTACTATTTATTATAATCACTTTACTATTATTTATGTTGGCTGTTATTGTACCATATAAGAGAAATCTATCATTTGATTAACAATAAATCTCATATGAGATAATATTTACAGTATTGGAATAATTAAGCTTGTTAATTCGGTTGGATTAACTATTATTGTAGATGGTATAGAGCGTTTTTCTCCTGAAGAATTTAAGAATGTAGCCGTAAACCAGGTATATCTTATATATGCTTCTCATAACTCATTTCAGAATGATTATGGAGAATACCGCATTGCTAAATATAATCTAAAAATGGCTGATTCAGAGAAATCTTCAATTCCTCTTGAAGTTTGACTATAAAAATATGAATATCGTTATTATTGTTACATCCGGAGGGTACCTTGTATCAATTATAGATCATTTGGACTTCTTGCATCAATGGGAATGAAGATCAAAAGTAAAAATAACAAAAAATGTTTTAATGATTATGGTGCATCTAGAGTCGGCGGAGTTGAACTTCTTGATTCATATGATAAAGACAATAATTTACTTAGCAGAGCATATAAATTAGGATTTCTCAGGAAGAGTTCATCAAATTGAATCTTAACTGTTAAATACTGCATATTCTTCTAAAGATTGGTTTAATTTTATATTTTCAGCTTCAACCTCTGCGAATTTCTTTTTAATTTCATTAATCTGAAGAACAAGTTTTGTATTCAACTTTCTCAATGGTCTGATTGTGGGCCATTATTTTTTATTTAAGATATGGATATAAAAATATAATTAATTAATTCCTCTGCTCATAGATTTACGTGACAAAATTTCAGCGAACAAATCCTCAAAAATGTTCGTCGAAAAATGGAAAATCTTTATTTTTGATTTTCTGTATGTAATAAGAATGTTTTCATTTTGGATCATCATTATGGAATGTGCAAACCAGGAATTATCACAAAAAACTAAGCTAATTCATTACTGTTTTGTTAAATTAATGCCAATCTTTGCTTTTTAGCTGAAATCATTCACGATTTCCTGTAAATATTGAGCGATTCCATGCAGAAGTAATTTATGAATGAACCGATTACCAAATCCGAAATTGGCTCTGTGTCGCGAAGAGTGTAATATATAAAAATGAGTTACCGGTAAGTATATAGAAAACTTATCCGGTTATACACCTCACTATGTCTGCTAATATCTCATCTCTCGAATCCCTTGCATTAAATATCCTACAAGATTCATTCCCAGAAAAAATTGCAGAAGGCGTTAATGTTTCAGAACTAGACCCATGCTCATTATGCAACTGAGAACTTTTTGTATGAAATAAAACCCCAATCACTGTACTCATCTGTGGACATATATCATCACAATTGTATCGAAAATTCTATCAAAAATCATTCAATATGTCCAAGAACTGATTGCATAAAGGAGATAAAAACTATGGTCGAGAACATATCTGAAAGTCTATGTACCACTGATCCAATGAATATATCTCCAGCATTATTTAGTAATTGTGCTTTTTTAATATTTAAAGTTACATCCTAGAAAAAGCATGTTGGTAAATCTGCCAGTAAATTTTTCAATAAGAAAGTGAAGAAGTAAATTTCAAAGGAAGATTCTCCTATGTTACAAAGACTAATCAAAGAATTGACAAAGATTCAGTTAATTTTCGTGAGTTAATGATAAGATTAGCAATGCCGAAAACAATAATCAGAAAATTATCCATGATCTGATTTATTGCCACTATGATTTCGGGAAAGATATTAAATTATGGTTCAATCATTATAGAAAAATATGTAGTGAGGATGTATCTAATGCTCGAGTTAATGATAGAATCAGGGATCAGATTTTTGTACAAGATAAACTTACTAAGACTAACCTTCGAAAAAGAAAGGAAAGGAGTAAAAAGGTTTTTAGGCTCTTTAGTAACATAGGTGGTATAGAAGCAATAGAAGCGATAGAACAGATAAAGTCTTTTAATACTACTACAATCTTAAATCTATCCACAGATGATGTCGATTTTGTTATTGTCAGATTAAATGAATAAATAGTACCTACTGCTATATGTATCTTTGATAACAAAGACTTCTTTTAGGAAGGGCTATGGCCATTTTCGATTTTTATTTGTAAAGTGGTGTGACATTAATGTCACGGCTCTCAGAGCAAAATCATAAAGTTTTCAGTTTTCATTCTACTATGTAAACCATAACTGTTCCAAAACTTTGCCAGATCTCATTGGTTTAGCTGTGACATTATATGTCACACTTCAACCACAAAAAATTTTCTGGTCATGTGACTTTTTGTGGTGCAAACCAATTGAATTTAGGATTAGGTGTAATGTAAAAATCGCGCTTTTTATGATTTTTCATACTAATAACTCTGAAGTTTGTCTATGAAATCGTCTACTGTGCATTACAAAAAAATTCCTTGCAAAATTTTGATATTAGTAGCGCTCTAACCAAGTGTCTAACCCAAACTCTAACCACTTAATTTATTACTTTAATTCTTTCGCTTTTATTCGATTGTTTTGATTGGTTTGATTTTCACGTTATAGCTGATTCCAAAATTTGATTGGTTTGTGCTACAAAAATGTCACATGACCAGAAAATTTTTTGTGAGTGAGCTACTATCGTCCACGTAAAGGCATGAAACACAGACCAAAACGTGACAGAATGGCATATATATTACGTTTTATGGTAATGATACGTGCATTGGGTGGAGCCTGGCGGACATTCGATTTGATTGGCTTGAAGATCACTGGGTTACACAACATAAAAAATTTTTTAAAGTAACCCTTACTATAAAAAACCATATCATCAATTAGCAATTTATGGTTTCACATAATAAAATTTTTTTAAAATGTATTATAGTATTCTTTAACTCTTCATACGTCTTTTGTTAAAAAAGATCAGTATAGATCAAATACCTTAAAAACTTTTCTTAATAGAGAAAGTGACCCAGATCAGAAGATAGAAAGGATTAGCAGAAGCACTTTGCAAACACTTTACTAACTTTTTGGAATCTTAAAGACAATGAACTTGGATCAAATGGTGGAAAAGCATGAGCAAAACACTTTTCAAGAAACTCTTACTAAGATTTATTTATAGTGCTTTACAAAGCATGGCGGACATTCGATTTGATGGAATTTTTTTTTAGAACATCTTAAAGTATTTTTTACCTTTTCGTACGTCTTTAGTGAAAAAAGATCAGTATAGATCAGAATTACTAAAAACTTCACTTAGAGAGCAAATTTAGGCGACGAATGAGGTAATTTCGTGTTAATTGCTTTCAAACTAAAAATTATGAAGTTAAGGTAGTAGTTGAACTCATGCTAACTTGTACTTCACGAACTAAACTCAAAGCTCAAAGGACTTGAATTATTTGATCGAGTTAACTTTGTATGAATTTTACTTGGATCATTGAATTAATTTATTTGAGTTTTTTATTTGAATTATTTTTTTTTGATTAAGAGGCAGATCGCTGATAAAAGGTAGCGATCTAGTTAGATAGTGCAACCTTTTTTTTAAACAACCAAAAACTGAAACAAATATTAAGTATCAGTTTTTATTATTAGTTTAGTATTCTTTTTTTTTTTTAGTTAATACTTCTCTTTTGTAGATTTTTATTTTATTGAAATTGAACCGGGCACTTAAAACTTCGATCTAGACGATCTGTGCATAAAACTGTAAAAGGAATAAAGAATAAATACCGGTTTCTATCTTTATATTCTGAGTTTGAGTTCTTTTTTCAAAACAGTATCTAATAATTTCTTTTCTTTACAGTTGCGCTTTCTTGAACAGTTATAGAGTGCATTTAGATTTGAATGATCTGGGAAACCTAAAACTGGATAAACAATAAGTGCCAGTTTTTATTAACTTGATCCGAGTTTATTTTTTTTTAAAATAAGAACTAACATTTTTTTTTGTGGGTCTTTGTTTTATTGTAATAGTTGTAATGCGAAATAAGCATTCGAAAAACTAAATTTAGTACTTCTAATGGGTTTGATCTAAATGACCCGAAACTGACCTGGCTATAATAAATTTAGTATATTGGTCATGACCCATATACTAATTTTATTATAGCCAGATCAGTTTCGGGTCATTCAGATCAAACCCATTAGGTGAATAACGGTATACGGTATTTATATAAAAATGTGTATTTTAAAAAGATTTGGATTTAAATGATCCGGGAACCTGAAACCAGATAAGCGCCATTTTTCATTATTTTGATCTGAGTTTATTTTCTTTTTTTTTTTTAAATAAAACTAACTTTTTTTTGGTTTTATTGGAACAGTTGAAACGCGAAATAAGCATTCAAAAAACTGGATTTAATACTTCTAATAGGTTTGATCTAAATGACCTAAAACTGATCTGGCTATAATAAATTTAGTATCTGGGTCATGACCCATATACTAAATTTATTATAGCCATATCAATTTCGGGTTATTCAGATCAAACCCATTAGGTGAATGATGGTATATGGCAGTGTTGTACATGGAACAGTTGGGACATATATTGGGACATTATGGGACATTCTGGGACAATTTTATAAATTGAAATTACTTAAAATTTTATTAAGATAATCTAATTAAATTTTTTTGAAAATGTGTTCAGCACCTAAAAAAATATATAATTATATATTTTTTTAAATTAATTTATTAATTATTAAGGCTTGGGACATAGTTGAAACACTTGGGACGCTGGGACGTTAGGACGTTGGGACATGGCAAAAAAAGGCTGGGACAGTGAAAATGTACAACACTGTTATATGGTATTCATATAAAAATAGGTATTTTAAAAAGATTTGGATTTGAATGATCCGGGAACCTGGGTTCCTACAAACCCAGATCAAATCAAACTTTAGGTCAGATTTGGGTTTGATTTGATTTGAAATCAAACCCAAACCCAAACTATTGTTAAAAAAAATATTTGAGTTTGATTTGAAGCAAACTTTTTAGTTAAATTTGAGTTTGGTTTGAATTTGAGTTTGAAGTTTGCAAACTAGTTTGAGTTTGAATAATATAAATATATTTTTATATTTTAATTGATAATCCACCAGTCAACTAGAGAGCGATCATATGAAAATCACTATAGGCAAAATGTGATGTGCTTCCATCTAAAACTTTTTTCTTACTAAGTTAACGATATACGCCCACTAATTGAAAATTGTAGAGCTCGTCAAGGCGCATCTAATAGTGGTTTAGATCATCCAAATCGGCACAGTGGATGGAAAGATATCGTCGAAAAACGATTGGCTGACTATATAAAATCTCTATATAAACAAATATTGTTTACATTAAATTCAGGTGACTTTCAATTGACGAATTGACGATTGATGAAACTATGATGATTGATGAAACCTATGACGAAATGACGAAACCTATGACGAAATGACGAAATATATGCCGAAATGATGAAACCTATGACGAAATGACGAAATATCTGACGAAATGACGAAACCTATGACAAAATGACAAAACCTTGACGAAATGACGAAACCTATGAAGAAAAAAAACAAAAAAAAAATCATCATCAATTTTCAATTACTTTGTACTAACTTATTTTGAAAGATATATTTTATTATCAGATTTGATTATGGAACATTCCAGGTTATCAATTCTGACAGGATCGGTTTGGGTTTATACCTGTATACTGCAAATAAAAAAAATAAAGAAACTCTACAAAATGGCGATAACAACTACGGAATTAGCAATAGCAATATACTAATTAAGATATTGATACCAAACATCATACAAATAAATATGTAGTGTAGCGTAATAAATTTAAAAGTTTAAATAGACTCTTATTGAGTAAAATCAGGTTTTTTTTGAGTATAAAAGATGATGCCTAACATGCGCTAGTCATTTCTTTCGTCAAACCTTAACATACCCTTAACATGCAAATATAAATTAAAATAAATCATTATCTGTAAGCAATACTTGTGTTAACAAAGGAAATGCCATTCATCCTAGTATTTCAGCTATTGAGGATTTGGTTTACACCAATTTATTTACTTTACAGTTTTTCTATTCATAATATTAAAAGAAAATCATTAGATATTTTCCAGAAGATATTTTCATGTCTTACCATTACACAATCATATAATTCCCTGATAGTTCTTGATCCAAATCAACAAATTAAAATATATATCTTTTATATGTGTTCTTGTTTTTTTTTTTATCTTACATCAAAAAAAAGAAGCAAACAGTATGTCAAAAAAAAATAAACGAAAATTTAAAGCACCCGAAACTGAAAGAGAGGATTTATCAACTTCTTTAACGTCTTCAGAATTTATTTCTGATACAAACACACCAAATGAAACAAATAGTGGACGGAATTTATCACCTGTTTGGGTATTTTTTCAACGTGAAAAAACCTCATCGTCTGGACATTTTTCAGCAAAATGCTCTTATTGTACTGCTAAATGGTCAAGAGGCGAACCACAAAAACTTGAGGCTCATCTTGCATTAGAGTGTCCTAATGTGGATAGTGAGATTTGGCAAATTTATTTACTTCGCGTAGCTTGTCGTGATAATTTTGAAGAACAATCAGAAAACCTAGCTAGTTCAAAAAAAACAAAGTTAAACAATAATCTTGCAAAATATTTTTCACAAAAAATGGATGACTTATCTAAAGAGCGAATAAACTCTATAAATAGTTCATTACTCAAGGCATTTGTAGTCTATGGTATCTCGTTTTCTATAATTGAAACCCAATTTTTATCGACCTTCTTCAAAATTTGTGCCCAAGTTATCAACCACCATCAAGAGAAGTATTATCAGGCCGTTTATTAGATCAAGAGTATTCTAAAGTTATGATTAAAAGTGAAACTATTATTGATGATCTGAGAATCTAATGCTTGGTATGTATTATACATATTTTACATATTTATTGATTCTAATTTATATTTATAATTTATTAAATTTATATTCTTTAAACATAACATTGGACAGGTGGACGTCACCTAACAGAAATTCGATATACAGTTTTATGATTTTAACACCCATGCATAATAGGTTCTTATATACACTAAATGATTTTTCTGCGCATTCACATACTGCTGAATTTCTTGCAGATAAAATCGATAGAATTTTAAATGAAATTGGATGTGATAAGTTCGCGGCAATCGTGACAGACAATGCTAGCAATTTAAAGCTTGCACAGCAAATTATTCACAATAAGCATCCAAATATTTTAAGTTTGAATTGTATCGCACATTGTATTAACCTAGTATCAAAGGATATTCTTAGTAAGTATTATTATAACAATTTATATATTTAATTAGATATATTTTATTAATATAAAGTTTTTTTTAGAGCATACATTTTCCTCACGACTTATAAAAGAATGCAATGAAGTCATAAAGTTTTTTAAAAAATCACATATGCCAAATTCATGTCTCTCTCATGCAATATCTGAATTAAAAATTTCTGGTGGCGGACTAAGGAAATTTATAGACACAAGATGGACTTCCGCGTATGAGTGTACATCATCTGTTTGTAGACTTGAACGTGCATTTATCAAGGTAAATATTTTTATTAATAGTTTAATTAAATATAAATATATAATAATTAAATAAGGCAAAACTCCATAGATCCCTTTTTTCAATATAGACTCTTTATTATTTTGTGACAATCCTAGATCTGCAATGTAAGACTTTATTATTTTTTCGAGCCATAATCCTTCTTGATGTTGCAGTAAATTTCCACTATGAAAATCACAATGAATATATCCTGCTTCATGAAATTTTAATTAAATCTTTTGAAATGTCAATTAGTCATAATAATTTATCCTTCCAAATATGTTTTTTAAAATTTGACCTCAAATAATGACGAAGGTTTCCATTATTTGCATACCGAAATACCATTAAATATTGATTTCTAGTTTGTTTTGAGTTAGTCCATATATTTCAAGTTTATTGCCCATTAATCTACATTCCATATGGCTTTTAAACTTATTAAAACAAAAAATTATTCATGTAAAAAATTTTTATTCGATAAGAAAGGCTAATTGCATATTAAATAACTTTCTTCTCGTAAAAAATCAGCAGAACTTGTTTGAGAACTTGATAAAGTCTTAAGAGCTACCATAATTGGCTTAAGACGGAATGTATATATCTCTCTATCATAATAGTTCTGCGTTTACAATCTAACCAGGTTGCTGAAAATACATCTCCGAATCCTCCTTCACCAATCTTTTTGATATTATTCAACCTATAAAAAGGAATCTATTCAATTACCTTATCATATTCTGTAGCTTCAAATTGGAACTCTTTAATACAACAATCAATATCCTTATATCCGCTTGTCCATCCTTTAGAGATTTTAATGGGATCGCATGATTGGCACCAAGCCTTTGAAGTATTAGGTCATTAGCAATCCATACACTCTCTATAATCTTTCTTCTATATGTCTCTTGTACTATCATATATTCATTGATGATTGTATTCTGTGTTATACCATATATTTTAAATTTATCTTTTTTTAGTTGCAGATAATTGTTGAGTTTGCAAAAAAAATTAATTTTAGTAAACTTATTCCAAAAACAAGCAATAATACTAATTACTAAAACTTACTTCTTTTAAAAAATCGAACGAATTTATTTTGAACTAGGGAAAGTCTTAAGTGCAACCAGATATGATGGTATAAGTGATAGTGTGCAACTACCACTAGTGCGCGAGACTGTTCTTACTCCATCTAACCAAGTTGCAAAAATCCCTTCATCAGATTTTTTCCTACTCATATTATGTATATTTTCTAATCTATCCAAATGAATCCATTCAATAACCTCCTCATATCTAGTGGCTTTAATAAAAATCTTTTGATATATTCGTCAATGTCTTTATTTCCACTTGTTGACACTTGAGATACTCTTATAAGATCATATGAATGACACCAAGCTGGAGAAGTGTTATACTGGTTACAAGAAGTGCATTGCCCATTATAGAACGATCTGCTATAGAAATGATCAAATACAAGCATATATTCATTGGTGAAGGTATTTTGTGTAAATCCAAATAATTTATAACCTTTTATCTTTAAATATTATAGAATTCGCGTGAGCAAATAATATAAATTGATAATGTTGCATAAATTAAATATTATTCAAATTAAACCTACCTCCCTTAACAAATTAATATAATTTATTTGTGAGCTATGCAAAGTCTTGAGTATAACCATATACTGTGGTGTACGTGAACGTATGCAATTTCCATCATCTTTTAATCATATGCCATCTATCAATACTGCTGAAAATTTTAGACATAAGTCTTTGTCAATAATCTTCTGCATGTATTTTAATTTATCAAATGGTATCGTATCCACTCAATTACGTTCTCATATTTGGTGGCATTAAATTGAAGATCTTTAATACAATTATCAATGTCATTGTTTCCACTCGTCCAACCTTGTATTATTTTTAGGGTATCACATGGATAACACACGCTTAAGAAGTGTAATAACTCTTACATTGTGCGCATAGTCCATTATCAGGAGTTCTTTTATAATGTATTATTGAACGTATTTTGAGTAATTCCAAATATTTTACAAGTATTAGTTGACTGTACTTTTCAACCTAAAATAAATAAAATAATGTAAATATATAAATTTTTAATAAGACTATATACATTAAAATATCTACTTCATTTTAAAATCAACAGAACTCTTTTTCGAACTGGGAAAAGTCATTATTGTACCGGCATATTATTTTCCGAAATCAATCGCATTCCATTAACCCAAATAACTGAAAACTTCATGTCAGAAAGTTTCTGTACGTTTTCTAATTTATCAAACGGAATCCATTCAATGACTTCATAATATTTTATAGTGCTAAATTGAAATCGTCTAGTGTAATTATCAATGTTCTTGTCCCCCACTGGTCCACTTGAGTAGTTCTTTTAGAGGATCACATGGTTGACAACAGTCTAAAGAAATGTCACAGTTCTTACATTGTACATATAGTCCATTATCAGGAGATCTTTTATAAAAAAATTTATCAGATACTATCAGATATTCTTTAGTGGTCGTATTTTGAGTAAGTCCAAATAGTATATAGCGATTAACCTTAAAAATATTACATGATTTACATGAATATTTAATTTATTAATAATATTATATACAATAAGAAACTTACTGCTAATAAAAATCCTTAACATTCATTTGATCACTGGGAAAAGTTATAAGTGTAACCAAATATGATGGAGTATGCGATCGTATGAAAACCCATTATTTTGAGAAACCAATCGTTTGCCATTTACCAGTGTGCCAATAACTTGTATCTAACTTTCTGGCATAAATCATCTGTGTATTTTCTAATTAGTCAAAAGGAATCCACTCAAAAGCTTCATCATATTCATTGTTCTAAATTGAAATCTTTAATGTAATCATCGATATCCTTATTTCCACTTGCCCACCTTGTGTTAGTCTTAAAGGATCACATGTTTGGCACCATACTGAAGAGGTTTTATATAGGTTACAATTCGAGCAAAGTCCATTCGTAGATTTCTTCGATAGTAAAACTCATCAAATACTGCCATATATTCATTAATGGATAAGCCTTTAGTAATTCCAATTAATTTAAAATTTGCATAAATTTTCTTAATTAAATGGCTTTCAACCTTACAAATATGTATAATTAAAGAATATTAATCATGTTGTATACCATAGAGGCAGATTTATTATCCTATATAAAATTACGTCAGCCAATTTATAAGCGCAATTGAACCGTGTATATTAAATACTGACTTAAACTTACTTGTTTTAAATCATAAAAAGCTTCGAGTGCCATACATGATGGTGTACGTGACTGTACACATTCTCCATTATCTTTAGCATAATTTATTTTCTTAAGTTGAAGCTCTTTCATAAAATCATTGATAAAATTTTTATCACTTGTCTCCCTTGCGCTAATTTGAAATTTTAGTTAAAATTCGTGTCAGAGCCTGTTTAGCATTAGGGTTTGGGTTAAGCTAGTGATACAAATCGATGAAAATGTTTCATTCGATTAGTTGATAGATCATTTTATCCAACTAATCGATTAATCGATTTTATTCATTAGCTGGCGATTAATTGACTAATCGATTAATCGATTAGTTGATTAATCGATTGACCAATCGATTAATTGAATAAATAATAAACGAAACTTGATAAAATACATGTAAGGTAGCAACTAAAAACAGCCAGGTTGACATTCTTATATGATCAGTTGATTAAACGACCAATTGACTAATCGATTAATTAGTCGATTAATCAATTGGTTGGCCAATCGATTAATCGATTAGTCGACTAATCACTAAGTTGGGTCTGTAAAATTCAAATCGATTAGTTGTCAACTTTACAACTAATCGATTAATTTGATTTTCAATTTGTATCACTAGGTTAAGGTTAGTCCAACATAGGTAAAATTGCCTTCCTGACATTTGTTATTAATGGCTCAAGATATGTTTTTATGTTTTTTCGTTTTTTTTGTTTTTTGACTTCTTCGGTCTGATCCGTGTAAACAAAATTATGCGACTCCGTTTGGTTACACGAAAATGTCACGTGGTACACAACTTTAGATGACCCCCTTTTTGGTTTGTATTACCCGCGCAAATTCACGTATTTGTTGTTGCATTCACTAATTTTCACCCACCTTTGCTGATCTTTTGCTGATCTGACCAATCAGAACACAAGATCAGGTGTAACGTGACAATCAAAACAACAATCGCTATTTTTTGAAAAGTCACATTTATCATAAAAACTTGCCTAAGAAATCACTTTTTGCACACTAGCAAAAAAATTCCTTGCAAAATTTTAGTATAATATTACCTTCTAACCCTAACTCCACTTTAACCCTAACCCTAACCAAGATATCACATTTTTAAAAGAAGGCGACATGCAAATAATCCTAGCCAATCAGAAAGGTGGGTGAAAATTAGTAAAAACTTTGTTGTTTTGATAAGTATGATATGCACAATTACATAATTTTCCTAATTTATCAAAATCACGTGTTAATGTAAACCAATAGATGTATCAAAAAAATATATATAAGGAACTTTTTTGCCTTACTCAACTCTTTACACTTTTCACTCACACACATTTTACACATTTTACTCCTTTACTACTCATTTTCGCTTATATATTTTTTTAAATATATTTCTTTTGATTTAAAAAGATCCTTTTTTTGTTTATTATTTACGTAGTTCTTATACTTGCTGATATGCTGTTGCTAAAAGATAAGTAACGATCTCCAGTTAATATATTAACACACAGCTTCTGAGCGTTCCTGGATCCATGTGGTAGTAAGCACAGTCGGAACACGTGATTTGTCTGTGGGAGACTGTTTGAAGACCGTTTGGATGGTTTTCAGAGTATAGTCTTCACTATCAAGGGCTGACAGTAGGCGTCTTGTTGAGGCATCCAAGAGTCTCTTCGATTACTTACAAATTCTAAACTTTTATTAGGTCAAAAATCGGTTCCGTTTAAAGTTTGGTTCGGCTTTATTTCTTTTATAAGTTAAACTTAATTTTCACTTATAAAAAAAAATAAACCTTCCAAACTCGTTAGTTTATTCAGTACTAACTAAAGAAATTTAATCTTTTAAAATTATAGATAGACTTTGTATTATTTTGTATTGTTATATTTTGTATTATATAAATAAACTTAATATTATACTTTGTATATAAAAAAATTATTCATATATTGCAATGATTAAAAAAAAAATTGGTCAAGAAAATTTTACTTTGTTAGTTGATTTTTTAAAGAATTTACCTTTATGGGACGTAGTAAATTATAACAATTTTTAAAATAACTAACCACCATGGGGGTGCGAGATAATAGAGATCGCATGATCGAAAAGAAGAAAACCCATCGCAGGTAGCGATTTTAGGTGATTATCTGGTCCTGAATAATTAAAAATCAGTTCTACCCTAGCAGTTTAATGTAATTTTGAAACTCTAAATGGCGTAAAAAAAAAATACAAATAAACATTTATTAATTGGAATTAAGCCTACCAATTGAAGCACTTAATAATTCTAGTAACAACTGTGAATAAAGCTGAAACACCGAATTTAATTATATCCATTTAAATTCATGCCATATGATATTAAATCTATTCATCGTGTCTCTATTCAAATTATGAGATCTGGATTGGTTTTGACCATTTCTGAACTAATCCTAAAATCTGGTTCCGACCTGGTCTGAACCGGTTCATTACGAACTACTTAACATCCCTACATCGCAAGCAAGGAAATCCATGTAATAATCAGAAGTGTTGCAAAAGAAGATGGCTAGAAGACAAGGACTGATAAATCTAAATATACAAAAATATATGCATGAAATTAAGAATCAAGCACCAAATATGATTACTTTTCTCGTGATATCATTACCATACTGGCAAACATGGTTAGTATTCACTTTTTATTATGATTCTGCTAGCTTTTAATAACAATCACCTACGGCCAATGTGTTTGACACCAGGCAAGAGAAGTATTATATTTCTTACATTTCATGCATTGACCATTATCAGAAATTCTTTTATAACAAACAAAACTCATCAAATACTGCCATATATCCATTGTGGAAAGCGAAGTAACTCCAAGTAATTTATGATAATTATTTGAATTAATGTATTCTTCAACCTTAGAATAAATGAGACAGAATATATAATATAATAGTAAGTCACATATTAAAACACTACAGTAACTTAAACTTACATCTACTAAAAATTTTCAGGATTCTTTTGTGAGCTAGGAAATTTTCTAACTGCAACCCTATATTTTGAACGTGATTTATGAAATTTCCATCATCCTGAAAACCAACCGTATGCCACCTATCCATACTGCTAAACTATGTTTTATGTATTTAATTTACGAAAAGGGATCCATTGAATAACATCTGCATATTTTGTAGGCGCAATTTGAAAGTCTTTAAGGCCATGCAAAGTTGGTTTTTCGTTTTGCATTACCCGCCGTCCGATTTCTTAAATTTTTTTTTTTTTTTTTTGTTTTTTTTTTTTATTTATTTATTTTATTTTATTTTTATTTTTATTTATTTATTTTTTTATTTTTATTTTTATTTTTATTTTTATTTATTTATTTATTTTTTAGATCCCAATTGTACCAATTGTTCGATTTTTGAAATCTTTTTTCCCCCACTATTTTCATCTGATGTCACCCGATGGAGACCTTAATTCCAGTAATTGTCCGATAGGGTTAATAGGAAAAATATGACTGTCGGTCCAATTTTTTTGATTCCTTATTATGCAAAATGAAAAATTAAACCTTGTAAGACCTTAAATGTGAACATTATTCTATTTNCCTTCCGTCCCGAATTTTGAAATCCATGTAATTCAAACCGAAAAATCAACTTTGCGTGGCCTAACCACACAAAGTTAATTTTTCGTTTTGCATAACCTGGGGTTTTAAAATTCCGGTCGGCGGGTCGAATTTTTTTTTTTAAATTAACTTTACGTGGCCTAAATTCATTCATGTTCATATCTAAGGTCACTCAAAGTTAATTCTTCATGGAATCAGAAAATTTTGTTTTTTTTATTGGATATATCGGATAATTCCGGACATCATCAGGTGACACCGGAGAAAAAATTAAATGCAAAAATGGAATAATTGGCACAATAGGAATTCAAAAAAAAAAAAATTTCTTGAAAAATTGGGTCGGCGGGTTATGCAAAACGAAAAATAACTTTGCGTGGCCTAATATAACTATCGATATTTATATTTTTACTTTTCCACCCTCGTGATGCTATTTGAGGATCACATGATTGGTACCAAGCTGGAGATGTGTTATATTTCTCACATCTTACGCATTTCCCGTAATGCGGATTTTCTTTTGGAAGGAGCATTGAACTCATTATTATGTATTAGAATAATACTCATAAATGTGAAAACGTTTTAATTCCATAGTGTAACTGTGTAACTGTAGGACTATTGATGATTTCAGTGGCAGGATCGTCACATATTGAACTATATTGCATTAATTGTATTCTTGATATTTATCTGTAAAAACCAACATAGCTGCATCAAGAAAGTATTCTATCCCTAGGCCCGACTTTAATGTTCCTTAATTTTAGGGTTAAACGGAGGTCTATATTCTGCATAAAATTGCGGGTAAAATATAGCAAACGACAGTCTAAACCTATCTTGGAGCACTAATAAAAAGTGTCGGAAAGGCAATTTTACCTATATAATCCTCTCTATCCTAACCCCTAACCTAACCTTAATCCATGCATCCTAATTTTAAAAAACTGTTAAATTTCATATTGATGGGTGTTGGGTATTTTGACGCATCCCATAAATTGCAATCTTGACATTTGTATGAAAACCACATAATGCATCAAAAAGATAACCCCTCCGTTAGTAATTTTAGCAATTCTAATTCTTTCAGCGTAAAAATTCTCGAATTTTATCTATCAATATTTCTAAGACACTCTTTTTCTTACAAATATGATTTATTGAATGCAACTAGGGATGTGTTCGGTCGGTCACGATCAGTCATTGGTCGGTCATTATAAATAACAGGTTATAGCTGATAAATTAAGAACCGATTTGCAGCACATGATCAATAACGACCATAATTCTGGTAAAACTTGCAGATCATTTGACCACATTTAAAGTTGTTTTGTTCTAGAACTGGTCAAATGATCTGCAAATTTGACCAGAATTATTAATTTGAGGGGGTTTGTAAAAATATGTGAAATTTGCTGGTTTTTTTTAGACTTTTGAATAGAATCTTGTAAGAATATTATTTTCGCATTTTATCATTTTGCAAAACCGAAGTTATCAACACTCCCATTCCACTTTGATGTCCAAACATATAAAAAAAAGTTACCATTGCATACAATTCTGGCAAAATTGCAGATCATTTGACCAGAATTAAAATTGGTTTGTTATAATTCTGGCCAAATGATCGGCAAATTTGCCTGAATTATGAACAAAGGATTATCAACCGGGTTTAAATCATCACCTAAAAAATAAGGTAGCTGCGCAGCGCGTGACGCGGCGCAGGACCAGTACGATCAGCTATGTAGTGATGATTAAATTTTAGAGTATTTGTTCAATTAACTATCAAGATATACTGGTATTTATCTGCACTGATTAGCACGAATAAAATGATCCTTAGCATACTAGAATAGCTCACTTTTATCAAAAAGATTTTAAGTAAAATACCCCGATTTTATTATTTTCACAAATATTACAATAGTGCTATTATGTTTTAAAAAAAAGATAAGATACTCGATTATTTAATATCCCGGATCTAGCCAGATAAAATTATTTGGCCGGTATTACCATATTATCTGGCTGGCATTAATCTAATATCTGGCCTGCATTAACATATTTACCGTAAATTCTCAAGGGCTTGGAAAACCATGGGACATAAAATTTTTTTTCTATTTTTGTAATTAGAATAGTATTAAAGTTATTTTGAAGTTAGGAAGGCAAGAATATTTCGCCAAATAGGGGGATTTCATACCTTAGTTCAAATTCGAACTTTGGTCCAAATGTGTACCCGAACAAACTATGTATGAATTTGTACATATGTCTAAGCAGGTACAAATTCGTACCATATCGACTATCATCTTTTAATTTAACTAATTAGAAGCTAAAAAAAGTAGTATAGCAATATAAACTAGAAAAACGCAACAACTATGTACGCAGTAAAGGTTAAAAAGTATTTAAGACCTATCTTTTTGCCTGAATAAAAAAAACAACTCGTAAGAGTTCTTAACTTCGAAAAGATAAATAGCAGAAGTTGTTCTTAAAACAAATACTTCCTTTAGATACAAAATCGTCCATAATAAAAATCGTATTATTATATTTCTCTTGTACCCGTGATAGTTGTAAACTTCCAATACTCGAGTCATAAAAATGAGAGAAAGAGTATTGATTGTTAATCAGAACTCCTTTATATAAGAATCAAATAAACTCTAAATCAGTTTTGTCACCTTACCATTATCTCCCGATTACGTTAAATCATCGAAATTACCGAAAATCCAATTTCGCCAACATGTGACCACGTGACAATCGTTAAGAATCTTAACGATTGTAACTGAATCGAAACCTTATTGTACTGTATACTATGTGGATGAGCTAGTTTTCATCGAATTATCGTGATTTCTATACGATTTAGTGTTTCGGGTTCAAATCCAAAACGTTTTGCCCAGAAGAATTTTAATTCGCCCTATAAGTCCGAAACAAGTTTCACCCAAATTGATCTGCAAATTTGAGTTTCGCTCGAAACACTGATATGATTAAGGTTGAGTTAGTCTGCATTTACATTATTGATATCTTTTTCACAAATAACTGTAAAAAAATTGTTAAAAGAACTTACTTACTATTTTAGTAATCACAGCAGGTATAGTAAGAAAGTCTGTTACGAAATTCACTCTATTCCAATGATATGCAGTATGTAGTTAAGGTTGTTGAGTTGGTTTGTATCGGAATATATGTGCTTGGTGCTGGAAAAAGGAACAGAATTGACATATAAAAAATTCTTCACAAAAATTAATTAACTTGTGAACTATTAATCAGAATTATATGTTCTTGGTGCTATTCAATTCGTCTTATAGAATATAAATTTGATCAATAGTCGCGAGAAAATTAATTTTTTTTTAAGAATTTTTTTATGTCATTTTCCTAGTACCAAGCCCAAAATTTTGTAGCTTTTATCATGAATTGCTGTAAAAAATTCTGTTAAAGAACTTGTTCACTATTTTAGTAAAGACAAAAAAGTTAAGTTAGTTTGTATTAGAGTTACCAAGATTTTACCGTAAAAAATTCTGTTACAACTTACTCGATATTTAGTATGTAGTTAAGGGTTGAATTAATTTGCAATGAAATTATCGTGAATTACTGTAAAAAATTCTCTTACAGAACTTTCTCGCTATTAAAATATGTGGTTAAGGCTGAATTAGTATCGGAATTTATCAGTATGTGTTCCACTACCTAGTTAACTTTGTGTGAAGTCGATTTTTTAAAACATAGATATTACCGCTGTAATAATAATAATAATTATACCCTTGATATCTCACGGTTATTAAGATTACGAATTATATGATGATCATGTTATGACATTAATCATTTAAACAATGTTGCAATAATTACAGATTTAGCATTATTTTCCCACATTCACACAACCACAGTTCCCATGATACATCAATGTCGTACTATATTCTCACGCCAGCATGACTGAATTACTTAGACACATGATACCGTGTCGATATTATTGGAAAAATGAAAACCATTACTTACACCAAAAAAGGATTTTGAAAAAATCAGCATAGCGAACATCAAAAAAAAGTTGAACGGAAACCCTCCCTCGCACATTTTATGTTACACATTCAACGTGATCGTACTGGTAAAAGTTGAACGGAAACCATCCCTCTCACTTTTCGTGTTACACAAGAAAGTGCTCGTACTGGTATTATTCAGTATAAGATACATTTCAAAATCAGATTACGCATGCATTAATTAGCAACAATAAACAAAAAAAGTATCATTATTATTCATAGTCAAGTTTCACCGATCACAACATATTTACGAGTATATTCCCACACTTACATTGCACGTGTCATCATCCCGGTCGTCAAAATCACCATAACACTTGCCTGAATTAGAAAAACGAAAACCATTACTCACATAAAAAAGGATTCTTCAAAAATCAGCATAGCGAACATCAAAAAAGTTGAACGGAAACCATCCTTCACACATTTCATGTTACACAAGAAACGTGATCGTACTGGTACAAGTATGATCATATTCTCGATTTAAATAAATCGTCGTCATAACTTAAACATCGATTACGTAACACCCTTATTAGGAGTACAAGGACTTAATGTAACGTAATAAAAGTAAGTATATGTTATTATTACTCGATATTATCATGTCTCAATCAATTTAATAAGATTTCATTCAAAACCAGATCACGCACGGATTAATTAACAATACTAATAATTTCAAAAAAAGAATCCCATACTATTAGTCAATTACAACATAAAATTTTCCACACTATATACATTAGACATGCACGTGTTGTGATCCCGTGCCATCAGAATCACCATAACCCCTGCCGGAATTGGAAAAATGAAAATCATTACTCCTACTAAAAAAGGTTTTTTCAAAAAACAGGATAAGCGACATCAAAAAAGTTGAAGGAAACCACATTTCATGTTACACAAGAAACGTGATCGTACTGGTATTTTCATATCATATGATATACATTAATTTATACTCGTTATTGTTATATTTATCATTATGCTTAATCATCATTAATCATGTAAAGTTACGCGATTTGAAAAATTTTTGAGCAGCGATTTAATCCCAGTTGATTTCTCTGTTTATCAGATGATACAGATACACCGATATGAATTTTAAGCAATATTTATTCATTTATTAGCCAGAATATTAAGAATTTGGCATCGGTAATAATTTTGACTGGTCGGACAAACCGCTCTGACCGGCTAATATCGGTCACGGTCATTAACCGGTCATGACCGGTCATGACCTGACCGTACCAATCATGGAAACATGAAGTCATAGTTTCAAGTAGGCTAATGCAACGTTTGTTGGAAAATCAATAAAATTTGTAAATTGCCTAATCTACATAATGTGTATGCATTAAGTGATCAAGAAATCAAGCAACTTTACCATGAGTCTTCATTCTTGACATTAATTTCTTCTAACATTAATAGTTTTTTATGAAAATAAAAATCGAGAAGCCCACGATTATTTTTCTAATTTTTTTTTAATGACGAATTTGATAAATAATAGAAGAACTGATTTCAAAGTTTATTTTGATTAATTATAATAACGTCAATGAGAAAGTTTCAATAATGGGATGATAATTTGCATATATATATCCGAATTTTCGACAAAAAATTTATTTCAATATAACGATGGTTGAGCACTATTACGTTCACTTACTAATCACATCGCTGTTGACGCTTGAGAACATCCATAATTGAATTGTTGAGGAATTCATATCTTTTATTCTCAACAAGTAGCAGTCTTCCGACGTTATTTATGTTAAATCATGTTAAACATTCCCTTATTATCAGTTATTGTATTAATTTGACTAAAACTATTAAAAGTAACCAAAAACTCGGAACTCACACTCTCAGTTAAAGATCGCTATAATACTCCTTGATAAGCTTTAAATAATTTGCTATTGCTACTTCACCAAAAAGGAGATGACAATTAAAGTTGGTTAATCTCTGAACTCTAGAATATTTAAGCACATTTTCATATTTTGAGGCATTCTTAGGTTACTAGTGATTGGACTTGTTAATTTGTTGCTCGAATAACTCGAGTTTGTCATGAATTGAATCGTGTAATTTTATCTTACGAGTCAAAATATATTACTTATTAATAATATCTGTGAAATAATCTTTCATTTGCATTTTCGGAATATGAAGTATACTTGTATTTGTAATTAGTAATTTAACTTTTAAAACTCAAAAATACATTCGAATTGAGTAAAACTTGTGCTCATTGAGTTTAATTCCTGAATCACGAGTTTTAAACGAGTTCAACCATTAAATATTACTCATTAAATTTTTGCATTAATAGAATCATTTGAAATCAGTATTAAATCAATCGGTTAAATAGGTTTTTGTGAGACTTGCTATTATATTCAATTGAATTTTACATTACGTATTTATACAGTACAGTTCAAGCACTTTTTCAAAATAAATACAATACACAATAAAATAAAATTGCATAGAAAGTTTTATTAGAGTTGTAGTGCTCTGTTTTCTTGCAAAGTACTTTAATTCTTATCCTTATTAAAAAATTAGCATACTAGCGACTTCTCATATTCTGTAGTAACTTTGAGAGCAACATTAACAATCGATATAAAGAAACAATTCATTTCGTTTTCCTTAATAGATAGCAATTTCTTAGTCTTGCCCAAAGCTTATTCGACGTTAGTTATTTCCAAATCTCATTAAACATTCCCTTATTATTGTATCGAATTGATTAAAAATTTAAAAGGTAACCAAATACTCTTGACAAACATTAGATTATTTCCTATTGTTACTTGATTGGAATGATAATTTTACAGTAATACTAATTTTAAAGTTAATAAAAATTTTAAATAAAATAATAACATATACAATTTATAATTGTTTTAGCAAAAGTAGCTGTGAGGTCATGATTTTTGCCATTTCGAAAAACTCGGCGCAGCTCTAAATTAAATTCGGCGGAAAAATTTTTGGGTGACTAATGCAAAATTTTTAAACTTTTATAGCATTATTTGAATGCGATCAATCAAATATACATATGTAAATTCAATGTTTAGTATTTAGGCATAAAATTCAGATATACTGCAATAAATTTTATTAGGCGTATCAGAATTAATTAGGGATGATTAGGAATGGGCAACGTTATTTTTTATATAATCAATATGTATTTTTTAATCCTTATATATTATTACATAATTTTTAAGAGTGATCAAAAAACCAAGTTAACGATTATCATAATGATATAGTTTCTTATGATTACCTATTGCAAAATATATAAAAAATATGCAAAAACTTTGTTCGTCCCTAGAATTAATGATTCAGCATTCGATTTCAGTGCTATTTTTTTTTAAAGTGCACGCTTATTTACATAATCTACGTATTATCAGCGGACGAAAAATGACATGCAATAATAGTGACATTGCTTGCACAAAATTGACTAGCAAAATTATAAATCCACGGTATACTCAAACAAAATAAAAAGAAAATTCAAGATGCCAATAATTAACACCACTATGTCCTAATTTGACATTTTAATTTTTTTGAGTCGACTCACGAATTACTAAACCCGTATTTACGCACTGTAAGATCTTCTCTGTTTGATGCAACCTGTGACAACGAGGGGTAAATTGTTAATATGCTGCCAATGTTAGTGAATTAGGTGTAACACCCAAAGAATTAGAAGATAAATTAAGTGAAATTCTTGAAATTGCAAGCATTTGGAATGCTGTAATTCTCATTGACAAAGGTCTGTATTGTATTGTTCTTTTGTTAATACCAAAAATGTAAATTTTTAAAATATTAAATTTATATATCTATACATATAATACGTATAAATATCTATTTTTTTTATTATGTAGTTGATATTTTCTTGGAGCAAAGAAGTAAAAATGATGTAAACCGCAATGCTTTGGCGGGAATATTCCTAAGATTATTGGAATATCATCAAGGAATTCTCTTTCTTACAACAAATTGTGGTATGTATGATTATTATTTTTGTTAATTGAAAATCCCTGGTCATTTAATTACAGTAGTTTTTATCCAATTTATATAGTTGAAAGTTTCGATAAGGCTTTTCATTCTGTGAGCTGCCCTTCATTTTGTCAATTTAATTAGATTTTCTCAATTTTTATATATACAGTATTAATGCACTATTTTTATTCAGAGGATTAGTATAATCTTAAAATATGATGACCTTGATGAATTATCACGTGCCCAAGTTTGGCGTACTTTCATAGATCGTGCAGATGGTAAAGATAAAAGTCAAGTTAATATTGATAAATTAAATTGAATGGTAGAGAAATCAAAACTGCTTTTAGAATGGCAAAGGTATGCCGCCATAGTTTAATTATTATCAATATTCTTAGCATTTGCAATAAATTTATTAAAACACATTGCTTAGTGTGTTATAAAAACACAATTTCAATATTCTTAGCGTTTGCAATAAATTTATTAAAACACATTGCTTAGTGTGTTATAAAAACACAATTTTTTGCCATAGCTAGGATATCAGATATATTGATTTTGTGAACGTCTTATGTTTATGAATGGCATTGACAACATATTTCATTTCTAGGCACTTGCTACAAAATCCGATTCTGATGCTAGATATTTATGTAATGAATCTTTGAATATTCTGAATGGTTATTTCATAAATATGAGCAGTTAAGAATTATTGAATTGTCTATTTCATTGCTAATTTCTTAGTTTTTAAATTATTTTTTGTTTTGAGATGAATTTTCTCCAATAAAGCTTAGAAATTTTCCTACTATATAATATGTATTCAGATTTTTATGACATTTTATATATCATCTTATTGGAATTGTTATAAATGTGTTTTTAAAATATATTTTGTAAAGGGAGTTATATATATATCGCACAGTGTGATGCTCTTATTTATCGCCTAACCAATCAAATTTCAGAGTCAAGTGTAATATAAAAATACAAAAAACTGTATTTTTTGGGTTCGTATTATTTCGCCGACAATCACTTCACCGACATAACATTTCACCGACAAATACTCACCGACAAGTTCATTTTACCGACAGTTTGTTTCACCGAAGTTCATTTCACCGACAAGTTTTTTTTCAAAAAGCACCCTAACTTTAGCCCTAATTCTACCTAATTCTACCCTGACCCTAACGACAATGACCAGAATTACTTTGTCGGTGAAATGAGCTTCGGTGAAATAAACTGTCGGTAAAATGAACGTGTCGGTGAATAATTGTCGGTGAAATGTTATGTCGGTGAAGTGAATGTCGATTAATTGTTTGCCACCCGTATTTTTTAAAAATAAAAAATTTGCATAGTAAACAGCCCTTCGTGTTCTAACAAAAAACATTCCTTGCAAAATTTTGATATAAACTATCCTTCACTCTTACCCAAAACCAAACTTACCCTAACCCTAATTTAATGAAGTTTTGATCTCACGTTACACCTGTCCTTTATAAAGTGTGATATATAATTGTGTCACATGGCGCGATACATACATTTTTTCCTTGTAAAGTAACATTTTTCATACTCAATTATGGATATAAGTATGAAACTTTCATAATAGATATTACATTTAGGTAAAATTCTATTAGTGGTATTATAGATTATTAGGATTTTAGACCCTCGCAAGTGAAAAGTAAATAAAATGTTGAATGATGATGCAGGTTTAAATTATAGTCATTAAAATAACAAAATATTTATTTTTTCGAAAATATTATTATTTTTTATTAGTTCTTAGACATTTAATAAAAAAACTAGCTAAATGATTTTTCGACTAATTCGATTAAGCTGTGATTTCGGCATAATGGATTCAATAATATATAACAATAAATTGATATCTATACCTAATTTGAGAACAAGTGTCGCTATTTATACTGTCTTGTATGACTACATAAGTAAATCTCAGGTTGAATACAAAAGTTTTATGCTTTCAAGGCATTTTCACAGCCTTTTTCATAAATTTAGGTACAAACTGAACACATTTTGAGGATGCACTCAATTGAAAACCTAATAATACTGAATGCGTCAACATCATAATGATAAACTATCTGTATATAGAACAAGTAACCTAAAATATACATATTTTATTTATCGACCAATAACTTAACTACATCAGTTGAAAATCATTCGGCTAACTTTTAATCGACGTCCCAAAATTTATTAATCAACTATAATAACTAAAAAAAACTGATGCAGACGAATTAGATGAATTGGCTATCTAAACCAATTTGGCGAAGGGTAAAAAAAAAAAAACAATTCAGTTATTAACAAATATCGCTTAATTATCGCAAACGAAGTAAAAATTCTATTTAATTTTTGAAAATTTAAAATTTACTATAAACTGGCAATGGATGAAAAAAAAATACATTGTAAAACTATTTCTCTTTTTAGATTGATACATCCAGAATTCGCTATAGAGAGGCTTATTATAAAGAATGCTTTGAATATTACTATTAAAACAGGGACCGAGCCGCTAACATACGTACATAAATTCAGTACGAATTCATGGCTCTTGTTTTTTCTTATTAAAGCTTAATTTTTATAAATAAACCCACATAATAAAGTTTAAATTTACTGTTTAAACACTAATAATCATCTGGAACTTTTATAATACCAACAGGTTTAGTAGTATATATTTTTGATAACTTCGCACCAAATTCAGATATAATATATGGTTTGCTTGTATATATATTGTTCAATTTTTCAGTAATCATAGGTAAATTTTTATTGATCTCATCACTTTCTATAAATTGTTTTTCAATTATATTTTCACTCTCATTTTCGATAACGAAATATACATTTTTGACATTGTTACTATGGTCATCAATATCGATAACACCCCGATAATATTCAACCATTGTTTTAGTCTGTTCATTATTTCTCTAACATTAGGTCGTTTATCTGGATCAGAACTCATGCATTGATTTGCCAACTCAACATAGCAATCAGGAGTACCAGGTGCAAATTTTGGTCGTAATCCAAAATTACAAATCATAATTGCTAGATCAATATCAAATTTATTATTATTAAAGGACCTTTGTCCAGTTGTCATCTCGACCATAATAATTCCAAATGAATAAATATCTGATGCTTTGGAGTATGGCTTTTTTTGAAAGAGTTCTGGCGCAATATAAGGTAAAACTCCATGAATACGTTCCTCATTTTCTTTTTCGTCAAGTGGTTTTGATAAACCTAGATCAGTAATATATGCTTCATAAATTTCTTTTAGCAAGATATTTCCAGGATGTAAATCTCGATGTAAATATCCCTTAGAATGTATATGATAAAGATTATACACAATATTATGGAGTATCTTTAATTTAATTTTCCATTCAAATTTAAAGATATTAGTAAGGTTTTTACTTAATGATCCATATTTTGCATAACTAAGTACTAAAATATAGTCCTTTGTTTTTCATCTTTAGATATTCCCAAATATTGTGATAAGCTATGACAAGCTTTTAACTAAAAAAAAAAATAGAGTAAATCAATTCGAAATATTCGAAACTAAAAATAAATAATAAAATTGTTTAAAAAAAATACCTCATTTAAAAATGGCTCTTTATTTTTATTAGAATCCTTTACAATCTTAATTGCTACATTTTCATATGACCCATACCGGTTTAGATATTTTGTTCTAAAAACGGTAGAGAACGCTCCTTTGCCCATCTCTTCAATGTTTTTAAATTTATCATATGGTATCCAATGAAAATATTCTCTTTTTTCTGTAGATGTATATTGTTCAGTAATAGCTAATTTTAAATACCATTCAAAAGCAATATCAATATTCTTTTCAACAATAATTCCTTGCCGATAAAATTCATCAACATAATACATTCCATCAGCATGCCCCATTTCCGCTGATTTTTCGTAATATTCAAATGCTTTCTTTTCGTCCTTTTCAACACCAATTCCATCTCTGTAACAAAATCCAACGTTATAAGTTCCTGTAGCGCTCCCCATCTCTGCAGCTTTTTGAAAATATATGAATGCCTTACGTTCATCCTTTGCAACTCCAATTCCTTTTTCATAACAATATCCAACATTACATAATCCATTAGAATTACCCCTCTTTGCAGATTTTCGATAATAAATGAATGCTTTCTGTTCATTCTTTACAACTCCAATTCCATTCCGAAAACAAAATCCAACACTATTTGTTCCACTAGCGTTTCTCATCTTGGCAGATCTTTGATAATAAACGTATGCCTTCCATTCATCCTTTTTAACTCCAATTCCATATTGATAGCATGCACCGACTAAAAACATTCCATAAGAATCATCCATCTCTGCAGATTTTTGATAAAAATTGAATGCTTTACGTTTATCCGTTTCAACCCATTTTCCATAACGATAACAATTTGCAAGAATGATTTGAACTATAGAGTTAATTTGATTATTTAAGCAAAATTTAATAATATTTTCTGGATTTTGCTTTTTCTTTGTTAGAAATTGTTCTAATGTATCAAGAATTGAACGTTCTGAATTGCCTTTCATACTTTTTTCATTATACAGATTACACATTTCATTAACAATTTCGTTTAGAAAATCCTGTAAATTATTATCTTTTAAATACATTTTGGTATTATTGTTGGATATTGGAGTAATATCCGATTAGCATCCGATTTTTTCTGGTTGCTTTATAAATACGTTATTGTAATTTTGAATTTTGACGCAAGAAGGTATGTTGGCGATGTATTACATTGCACAATTTATTTTTAAAGGTCTTTTATACTGTATTAGGATGTTTGTGTCAATTAAATTTTACATTATTTATACAGTTTAACCCAATTTTTTTAAAAAAAAACAAAATAAATAAGAATTGTATAGCAAGTTTTATTAGAGATGTAGGGCGCGTTGTTTTCTTAAAAATTGATTTTAATCTTTTAAAAAAAATTTGCATACTGGCGACTTCTCATATATTGTAATTACTTGAAACAACATTGATAATGGACAAAATAGAGGAATTCATTTCTTTTATTCCGCTATTTATGTCTAAATATTGTTAAATAATCACTTATTATTGTATTGACTAAAAATATTAAAAGTATCCAAAAACTCGTAACTCAACTCTATTAAAGATCGCTGCAATATTCCTTGATAAACTTTAAAAAATTTACTATTGTTACTTAATTAAAGTTGGTGAATCACTAAACTCTAGAATATTTAAGTAGATTTCGATATTTTGAGGCTACTAGTTATTAGACTCGTCAATTCGTTACTCGAATAAATCGGAATTTGCCATGATTCAAATTGTGGAATTTTTAAGTTACTGAAGCTGGAAATTAAGGACCTCGATTTAAAATTATAAATCCTACTAAAACCCACTTGTATATATACTTTGCGTACGTTGTTCGTACGTACGTATGCACATCTGAACATTTAACATTTGCATTTATATTATTGTTCATACTACAGTACTATAATACTACGCCAAATATCGATACAAAATATGCTTATCTGTACATACTATATTTTGAAATTTCATATGCTGTATACGAAAAGCATAGGCACGACTGGTCAAGTGATTGGAAGAATGCCGGCTAGCCAAAGGCGCCGGAAATAAATTCAATTAAAGGACTTGAAGTCCGCAGAATACAATGTGAGTAATTTGGCCAAGTAATTCGAACTGAAACGATGATATGCTCCTAGAAAAATTAGCAATTGAGATTGCGCCAGGTATCATCGTAACAGTAGAAGGAGCGAGAGGCAGCATCAGCCGGTGGTTTCCCGCCTGCCCGAAGCAGGCCGGCTGTTAAATAGGAAAATGGCAGAATCAGGAGACTGTTCCACTGTGTGTGGTGGAATGGGTTGGGTCGAGAAAGATTTTATCGCCAGAGACTATTTTGTTGAAGGGGAAAGAGGGTGTTGAATTCGATTCTTTACCGTTGGATCCTTATATATTGATTG
Source organism: Gigaspora rosea (assembly GCA_003550325.1). Taxonomy (NCBI): domain Eukaryota; kingdom Fungi; phylum Glomeromycota; class Glomeromycetes; order Diversisporales; family Gigasporaceae; genus Gigaspora; species Gigaspora rosea. The sequence continues at coordinate 131,375 of QKWP01000111.1, forward strand.
ATTGTGATCGGTGGCTTTTCTCTTACGTATTTCGTGCGAATTCATGCGATTTCGTTTAACTGATTGATTCTTGATCCCGACCCATGCCCCATGTCTTCTGACCCGTGATTGATCGGGGTTGGTTGTAGCACGTGGCGTGTAACCGAGACCAGATCTTTCCCTTTCTTTTCGATCTGTTGACCCTCGTCAACATGCATATCCAATTTCATAATAAAAAAAAATGGGTGGGAACAGTGTCTGAAATTGGGTTGCGGAGTCTGCGGACCGCAACAAATTTTAAATTTCCGCAACCAAAATCTGAGGTGCATATGCAAATTCCGCACATAAATTTGCAAATTTTACTTATAAATTTTGATTAAATGCTTATACGCGCAACTAAATTTTTATAAATTCTTATAATCCGCAACTATTTTTTTTTATTTAATTGCAGCCCGCAACTAATTTAAAAATTGAATTTCAGACCTGGGTGGGAGTCACCTGCTATCTAACATTTGATACGTTCTATAACACTATCATTTTTTTCTCTCTCTCTTTTTGATACATGTTTATAGCTTCATTAAAAGATCATCTGCATTTGTTATATGCTTTTATTTTTTTTTTTAAAGATCATTGAACTTTTATACAGTATTATAAATAAATTTACTACTTTTGTATTCTTTATTATTATAACTTCGTTGTTGTTTTATTTTTCATAATAATTCAGAATTATTAAAACAGAATAAAAATTTATACATGTATGAAACAAAATAAGATTTAGCATTGCATCACACGAGTGTTTATGAGTTTTTACTAATATTTAGGTTTTCACTTTTGTGCAGTTTGCACATTCTAAACGCATGCTATCTAGATGCAGGTAGGTTCTTTTTGTATACACTAAATAATTCAATTCCTTATTGACACATATAAAGTAAATTCATCTCAAAACGCAGAATATTTTATTGCCTCATATAGGATGTAAAATTATGCATTTTTGTGTGACTTTATGTAATTTTGCAGTAAGCTTAAGTAAATTAGGTTTCAAGTAATTTGTAATTTTGAATACATGATACGTAATTAAAATCATTTAGAGGAAGCCTTGGTTATCAGGCTATCCAGATCAAATAAGAATTGCATTACAGCAGCAGATATGAAATATTTACGCGATAAACTTCTGATAATAATACTAAGGATAAACATATTTAGCTTTAAAAACATTAAATGGATTATAGCAAGGATTTATTAAAGGTGCACCTGAGTTGGCAAGCAAGTGTATAGGTGCTGATACTTTAAAGTGCCAGAAACGTCTGATATTAGCCTTAAGTTGAGTAAATAGTATCACACAATAAGCAATAATTATATTATGAAGGATGAATATATAAGTATGAAAAGGCATTTCAATCAGTAGACGCGATTATTCCAATATTGAACTTAAATTAATCGACATTCCTCTTAATAGATTTCAAGAAATTTTAATTTAAAGTTACTGATTTACGGTCTTGTTATAATAATTCTTTGTATTTTAATAGTTTTTAAAATAAGCAACCAAAGATTATGCTATTAAATTGATGATTTCTCAAATAAATAACTGGTACATAGCGATCATTTTTAAACCTCAATTTATTTAAAAATTCCAAGTCATTTTGCATTGCATATCAAAATTAACACAATTATATCTTTGCAAAATACGACTTTCTTAAAAAAGCTACAAAGAAATTTGATCACAGTCATTGTTTTTAATCAATTATCTTTTAAATGCAGTTTCCTAGATCGTGATTAGCGGTGCAGATTTCAAGGATATTTGAGACTGAATTTTAATGCAAAAAAAAAGTGATTATAAATGTTTTTATGATAATAATAATAATCTAAAATTTATAGTTTAATAAAAGGAAATATTTATCTCTGTAATATATCGGGATTAGATATTGTAGAAACTTTTGATACTATGAAACATTTATTATAGTTTCCCCTTTCTAAGCAAGTTACATAAACATATACATATAATTTAACTTAAATATAAGTTTGAGTTTTTACTCATAATCGGTTTATTAATATATTTAGAAAATTTTTGAATATCGTATAACTTACTATTATACACGTCTTGCGAATGTATTTGTTCAATCGGTTCTGGTTTAACCTTATTAGCTTCAAAGATTTGTTTTTTGATTTCATTACAAGTGTTTGTGGGGCGCCACCGGCGCCCCTTTAGAGATCACATTTTTTAAAATGATAGAAGACTTCTAAAAAAAATTAGCAAATAAGACTGAACCAGGTACTATCTTAGTAATCTCTTTAATTGCTATAAAATAAATTAGGGTAGTTGCACAATGTAGTTGTGCTAAAACCGGGAACATTATACGTTTAAGTATATCTTAAAATTAAGTACTATTTATACGTCAAATAAAAAATGTTTTATTTGTTGTAAAGAAAAATAAAATAAATCCATTACAGTATGTTTTACATCAAATAACAGTGCATCTGGCTTTGAATTTAATGCGCTCGCAACCTGGTCCCTTTCATGGTCTTTGTTAGCACATTAAATTTAAAGTTAGATGCTTTTTTAATCGTCATCTAAAAGCGATCACCCCTCTATCCTTCGGATCTTTCGTCTGCCAATTAAACTAATTGGTTGCTATGCATCCATTAACTATTTAATATAATTAATTTGTAATAAATTAATTTTCGAAGGGGTTAAAATCTCATTATTATTGTGGATTAAATTATATTGCTTTTTCTTTTGAAATAAAGATAAAATATAGACACAATAATAAAGTAAACAAATTAAAAAATTAAAAAAATATATAAATAAATAAAAAGCGATTTATATATGCTCGTCTAAATAAAGATGCTAGCTAAATTTTCAGAATATATGCGGATATTTATATATATTTTAACTTTTGCACTTACCGTGTAAAAACATTTGCATTTGTTTCTGGCAACAGCAGGAATCTGGTCAGGTGAATTAAATTATATAGTTTTATTCTTTTGAAATATAAAATTTAGACATAAAATAATAATAAGTAAAACAATTTAAAAAATTAAAAAAAAATATATAAAAATTAAAAAAAAAATTAAAAAAAATATATAAAAATTAAAAAAAAATATATAAAAATTAAAAAAATATATAAAAATTAAAAAAAAATATATAAAAAAATATAAATAAATAAGCTATTAATATATGCTCGCCTAAATAAAAATGCTAGTTAAATTTTCAAAATATATTCGAATAATCATATATATTTTAATAATTTTTGCATTTACTGTGTTAATAATTTTTGTATTTACCATGTAAAAACATCTGCATTTATTTTCAGCAATGGAAGGAATCTGATCGGGTGGTTTAAATTATTTCGTTTTATTCTTTTGAAATAAAAATAAAGTATAGACAAATAATAATAATAAAGTAAAATGAAAAATTAAAAAAAAAATATATAAAAAAATAGAGATTAATATATACTTGCCTAAAAAAAAATGTTAGCTAAATTTTTATATATATTTTAATAATTTTGCATCTACCACGTAAAAACATCTGCATTTGTTTTTCAGCAATGGCAGGAATTTGGTCAGTGTTTAATCTAAATCTAATAAGAAGATAATTACAAATACAGGGTGATAAAGATCAATTCGAATATAATAAAAAAAAAAGCATGAACAGTAAAGAATTTATTTTTATAAATATTTAATGAAAAGACTATATTCTTATCTGATCTCATTTTATTCTTGATAAAGAGTTTATGGGGCGCCACCGGTGTCACTTTAGAGATTTCTTAAAATGATAGTAGATACCTAAAAAAATTAGCAAAAAAACCGCACCAGGTATCATCATAGTGATCTCGTTAGTTGCTGTAAAAATAAAAAAAAATTCTACAAAACACACTTACAATTAGTCCCACAGTATGTCGGTTAAGGTTGTTAGCTTGCATAAAAATTATCGTAAGTTCTATAAATAACTATTCAAGTAACATACAGCATGTGAATAAGGTCGAGCTTGTTTGTATTTGAATTAAATAAGTGATTTCTATCGTGAATTACTAAGGTGTGTTAGTTGTATTGAAGCTATCATAATTTCTATCATAAATTGTTATAAAAACATTCGTCATATGAACTTACTTGATGTATAAGGCCAAGTGAAGTTAATTTTTCGTTTTGCATAACCCTCTGACCCAATTTTTCTAAAAAAAACAATTTTTTCAAATTCCCGTTTTTGTTATTTAATTTTTTTCCGGTGTCGCTCGATGGTGACGATTTTCTGGAATTACCCTATAGATTCAAAAAAAAAAAAATCCCAAATTTTCTGATTCCATGATATGCAAACTGAAAAATTTACTTTGCATGGCCTTATATGAGCTTATTGATTAAAAAAATCTAACCTGCCGACTGGAATTTTGGAATACCATGTTGTGCAAAACGAAACTTAAATATGCGTGGCCTAATATGCAATTAAAGTTGTTTTGATTTCACATTGCACCTGATCTCAAAAGCCACAAAAAGTCAAGACCGGAAAATTCTGTGGGAGAGCTACTACCATCGGTCCTGCGCGGCATCAATCGTATTGTTACACGAATGAATATCATTTTTTAATAGGAATCTATTGTACGAAAGTATAAATCTTTAAAATCTGGCTCCTCGTTCAGTATTAATTTTTTGAGCTTAAAAATAACATTGAATTGATTAAAAAATCGTGTTTTTCAATTTGTTGCGAGGGATTCTTTTTTGGTACTGTACTTAAAAAAATTTTTTTCTATCATTTTATAGCTATTTATATAACTTAAACATCACAAATTCGTAAATATTAAATTTTTGTCATGCGAGTTCAAAGTACTAGTTATAACGCATTGATTAACATATTTACCTTTTTAAATTCTAATATTCGCTGAGGAGGAAAAAAAACATAAAAATTTCGAATATATCGGGTGCCATACTAATAACCAGCTATATTTACATACGCGCTATTTAATAAGTGCAAGTTCATTGATTTAACTAGTCGATCAACAACCCAATGTTAACGATATCGATATGAATAAACTAGATTCAAATTAATTGGCAAAATTTATATTTTATGAATTATCGTACAGATTGTTTTATTGTATTAATTATTAGAGAATAGATAGAAGTGACTAGGCTATGATTTAAAGTATTTTGCTTTCGTGAATATGAATATTTACGCTTTGTCTAAAAAAATATACGCATTAAATTATTCTTATAATAAAAACTTGAGACAAATTTGTTCCTACCTTTATATTAGATCGAAGTTTGAAAAGCTCTAAATTCGCTTGCTCTAATGCAGTTGTTAATCTCGAAATTTTTCTCTTTAGTCTATAATTTCAAGTAGAGCCATTTTATATTAAAGGATACTATCGCTATGTATTATTTTTGTGAAATACAAAACTATCTGAAATTACAGCTGATACAATTTACGAGTATTACCAAACTAACAATATCGCATGTGGCCTGATAATCTCTTTTTATAAATCGCTCATACATTTGCCTATATACGCAAAATGATTAATGAATGATCTACATTGAAAATTTTCCAGTATAACCAGAATTGTTGATTAATAAATTAGAGTAGCTGCGCGACGCAGTCGCGCTAAAACCAGGAACGTTATACGTATAAGTACATCTTAAAAATTAAAATTTTCTGAAATAGAATATATTTTTTACATTCTTCTGTTTTCTTCTTAATGATAAATGTAGATCGTATAAGTACTATTTATACGCCAAATAGACTCGATTAAGTCAAGTGATTTATTTGTTATAAAGAAAAAGAAAAATAAATCCGTTACTGAATGTTTCGCATTCAATAACAGCGCATCTGACTTTGAATTTAATGCGCTCGCAACCTGAGCCCTTTCGTGGTCCAGGTTAGCACATTAAATTCAAAGCCAAAGATGCTTTTTTATTTTTCATGTAAAAACGATCACCCTGTGATCCTTCGGGTCTTTCGCCTGCCAAATAAAACCGTTATTGGTTGCTACGCATCCATTTACCTATATAATACAATTAATATTGTAATAAATTAATTTTCGACGGGGTTAAAACCTCATTATTATTGTGGACCAATTATATTGTTGATTCTTTTGAAATAAATACACATAATAATAATAATAATAAAATAAAAAGCGAATAAAAATGAATTAATATATGCTCGCCTAAATATTAAATACAATAATTACCATAATTTTTTTTTTAAAAAAAAAATTATAAATTTACCTTTTCTAGGTTTTTCATGACCGCCAGCTCAGCATGATGGGTAGCACAGATTATTTCGTAAAATTTTCGACATAACAAACTTGATCCCCAAGTTATTCGTATCTTGTTTAGGCGTGTGAAGTTCTTCTGTTACACCATTACAAAGAACCTTAACTGTTAATGGTATTAGCTTGAATTTCGAGTTACTCTGAAGATCGTATATTTAGACATTTATTATAACGAATTTCACGAGTCACGAAGCCATATCCTTGCGAATAAATAAATTGTTGAAGAAGAAATATGTAATACAAGGCGATAAAGATCGATTCGAATATAATGAAGAAAAAAAAATTAAGCATGAAAAAGATCAATGCAAATATCAATGTGATTAGGCCACGCAAAAATAATTTTCGTTTTGCATAACCCACCGACCAAATTTTTCGATTTTTTTTAATATTGTGCCAATTATTCCATTTTGCCATTTAATTTTTTTCTCCGGTGTAACCCAATGATGACCTTAATGTTCCAGGAATGCCCGATAGTTCCGAAAAAAAATACAAAATTTGCTGATTCCATGTTATGCAAACCGAAAAATTAACTTTGTGTGGCCTTATATATATGAACATAAGTTTATTAATTTATAGTTGATTAAAAAAAAAATCCGACCCACCGACTGGAATTTTGGAACACCATGTTATGCAAAACGAACAATTAACTTTGCTTAGCCTTATTAATAATTATTATTATCATCATTGATATAATGCGCTGTCATTATTAAGACATTATATAATACGTAATTATTATCAGAGTTCATTACATTGCTGTAGTCTCATGTCTGTATCACGATTGGTGAAAATCAAGAAATAACACGTGTCTATTCAAAATCAACGTAAACTCAGAAATGACGCGGAACATTCTCACCTGACTCGTTTCATCATATGATATTACGGCTATCTCAAAGTAACACGAATATCAAATCTGATATGCACAGCCCATTAACATACACCAATCAAATGCAAGATTTTCCTGACACCATTCTGGATGTCGGTTAACCATACACTCCGTTATGCAAGCATATCTACGTTCCTGGTAATTCTATTACCGCTATGTGATTATTTTTGTGAAATACAAGACTATCTGAAATTACAGCTGATACAATTTACGAATATTATCAATTTCACATGTGGGCCTGATAATCTCTTTATAAAAATCGTCTCCTATATACGTAAAATGATATACATTGAAATACCTTCAATATAAACTATCGCTATGTGATTATTTTTGTGAAATACAAGACTATCGGAAACTACAGCTGATAAAATTTACGATATTACCAAAACGAACAATTTCACATGTGGTTGGATAATCTCTTTTTATAAAAATCGATGCAAAATGATTAATGATCTACATTGAAATATCTCCAATATAAAGTATAAATTAAACATAAATTTCTATTCAAGAAAGTAATCAATTTAACTACAATGTTCGCGTGTAAATTACAAATTATAGGGATATTGTTAATCCTAGTCGTACTAATCAAACCTTCTACAACGCATGTTATTCCCAATAATCGTACAATTATCAAACACATTGAAAAAAATTCTACGAACGACAATCAATTTGCAAATACAACAACAGAAGTAATCGCTAATGGTTATCCTATACATGAAGTATCATTGGTTGCTCGTGGATGGCTTGTCCCATTAGATTTCTTACGCCTTCATTGGGTTGACTGGACTCAAAAATCAAAATGGTATGAAGACATCGAAACCGATGGTCAAGATTGGGTAACAAAGAAATTTACATCCCCATCTTGGGCAGCAGGATACTATTTCTCATTTTATTCATTTTATGGGGTTCTCCACAAATGTATACTAAACTTTGGTGGGATGGTTGGGTAGGTGGAGTATATTGCAATGATCTTCATTTTCATATAGTAGATGTTATCTATTATAGAATTAGTTTTGAAGATAAAATAATTTGGAATGCAGAATGTAATTTTCCACTTTAAGCAAAAATTTAAAATGATTAGTGTAAAAAATTTGTACTTCAAATAGCCATGTTTGAAAAAGTTTTTTAACTTAAATTTTTTAAAATAATTATTATTAATTTTGCTCAAATTTTAATTACTTTACAGGAACTAATAATTTTTTATTAATTTATTATATTCTCAAAGATTATAATAAAAATTATTAAAATTATATCTTACAATAATCTTATAATACTCATAATAATCTTATAATAATCTTAAAATAAAATAATTTTAATAATCCACTTATTTTATAATAATCTTTAAATAATCTTAAAACAATCTTATAATAATCTTAAAATAATCATATAATAATCTTAAAAAATTTTTAATAAAATCATAATAAAGCCTTAAAAACATCTTTAAAATCTTAATCAATAATCTTATAATTATCTTATAATAATTGTATAATTATTAAACTATAATTTTATTATTATTTTTGGATACAGTCAGACCTCTCTAAATGTTACCTCTTTAAATGCATAACCTCTCTAAATGCATGGCTTACTGTATGTTTACTTATAGATTTTTACCTCCTTAAACACATATCTCTCTAAATGCATAGTTTTTTATAGGGCACCTCACTATGCATTTAAAGAGGTCTGACTGTATTAAATTAAAATTAAAATAAAAAATTTTCTAATTATAAAAAAAGTAAATTTCTTAATTTACACCAGGTGTATATAAACACATACTAATTTATTGATTTATGAATTTTTTAACATATAAATTATAAATGAAAAATTAGTATAGCTTAAGGTTAGATTAAGGGTAGCTTTAGAGTTAGAGGAGATTATAGTTATACTAAAATTTTGCAAGGAATATTTTTTGTTAGAGCAGGATTTTAAGATACAGTCAGACCTCCCTAAATGCAACCTCCCTAAATGCGTATCTAAGTAAAATTTCCCTAAATGCATGCCTTTTTTTCGGCCCAACTTAATATAACACTTATAGATTTTTAATTCTCTAAATGCATAACCTCTCTAAATTTCATATTTTTGAAAATTTTTACTATGGTCCCGACACTATGCATTTAGAGAGGTTTGACTGTATCAATATATGGGTCTTTGCCTTGAAAATAGATTTGAGGTCCCCAAACCAAAATTGAGATTTTTGTTAAATCTTAATTTATGAAGCACAAAGTTCATTTTATACAAATTTTATAACTGGTTACTGTAACTTAATATAAAAATGAGTTATAGAAGTCCAGAAAATTGATGACCTAGTAGATAAATATTTTACTATATGGTGCATCATTACACAATTTTAATTTTTATCCAATAACAAAAATGTTTTGCAAAGATCATATCTAAAATTAGCAAAACATCAAATTTGGGAATGTTAAAGCCAAGTGCTATTTTGGGATACATTTTTGATACATTTAGTGAAGGTTATATAGATATTAATAATGCAATTTATATATTATATAGATCATTATGTGAAGCACCTGGCTTTTACAGACCCCACATTTGGTTATACAATTTTTATTTACTAAAAAAATTTTCTAATGCTATAGAGTCATTTTCAAGACAAAAACTTCTATGTGTGTATATACACATAGTGTACAAATGGCAATTATCATAAAAAAATATAATATTAATAACTTATTTTAAACTATTTTAAACTCATCAAAAAATTGCTAGTTTCTGTAAAGTATATATTTGTTATATATATTAATTTATTTGCATAGTATTGTAAACTGCAAATAGTCTCAATATATAACCCAAACAATAAAAAGAAATGTGACAAAGTGTTACCTCAAATACAATATTTTAAAGATCGATTCTAAAGGTATTAAATTTCAATATATTATATTCTAAAAGAATAAATTTCAAAAGTATAATATTCTAAAACAAAATCTTAAAAAAAATATTTTAAAAAATTATAATTCTAAAAGAGCATAATACTAAAAAAATTACAATCTTCAAAAAGATTATAGATAATTCTAGAAACATAAATTCAAAAAATATAATCCAAAGATTATAATTTTAAAAAAATAAATTTCAAAAATATAATTTCAAAAGGTTATAATATCAAAAAATTACAATTCAAAAAATTATAATTTAAAAGAATTTTAAAAAATTATACTCAAAAAAGTATAATTTTAGATATACAATAATATAATTAGATTTAACACTAGATTAATACAATTTATATATTGTAAATTTGGTTTATAATTTTTTACATATAAAATTATATTAAAAGTATATAAACTTATACTATTAGTTTGAATAATCTAGTAATCTGGGTTTTAATTTTATTAAAAAATATTTTTTTAATAAACTATTTTATTTATTACAGTTATCCTCCTATATAATCATATAGTTGAGCACATAGAAAATTTTTTAAAAAAATGTGCTTATAAAGGAGTTGTGCTTATATAGAGGTGTTTTCATATAAATTAAACCATAGTTTGGTCAAAAAATAAATGTAATTACATATATAGGAGGTGACTATATAGAGGAATGACTGTAGTTCTTATGAAAATTTGCAAATATATTTAGTTTTTTAATGATTATATAGAGCAATCTATTATTTTACAAATTAAAAATATTGGATGAACTTTAGTATAGATAGACAAATATAATAAAACTGCTGATATTTATTACCTAATATTTATTTACTATAGAGGCTTACCCCACCCTATATAATATTTTTGCCAAATTTAATTGGCTAAAATATTTATATATAAGGTAAGATTTGGCTTGACCCCACCTCCTAAAATATTACCTAATAAATTTCAGCTCCCTAATTATTTAAATATAAGGCTGTTTGAACTTATAATTTCATTTAACATTCTTTTATGAAGCTTAACTGTGGTAGAAGAAGGAGTCAAATTAAACAAATATATCAAAAATTGCAAAAATAATCACAATATTATTGGTTAACTTATAAACACATAACTTATTAAAATTCTAAAACATAATGAACATTCTGATTGGCCTGTTTAATTTTAGAGGAAACTCTTGGAGCCAGAGGGGGAGAATGTTAAACAAAATTGTAATTTCAAACAGTCTAATATATAAAAACCAATGAAACCCAACTCCTCGAACAAGGCGTGTGTAGAACCAGAAACTGGCCATCTTTAACGAAGCGAACTACTAGCAATTCTAATGGCCCTCTACACAGTTCCGGAAAAGAAGATAGTTAAAATTTTCACAGATAGCGAATCGGCAATAGCAGGAATCCAAAAGGGATAGAATAGTCAAACGAACAAGTGGTGGACCAAACAAAAAAATAGTTCAATTATATCTAGAATTGTAGAATTAATGAGCATTAAGGATTTAGAGGTAGAATTAAATAAAATAGAAGGGCATAGTGGGAATAAATGGAACGATTTGGCAAACAGTATTGCAAAGAGGGTGCTCTGGACAATAATGTTCCTATAGTCGATTTTCAGGAGGTCACGAGTCTCAGAGTATCAATCATGTGGATGAACTACCTAATAGATAGCCCATAAGGAAAATGCTCAGAACTATCGAAGAAGTCTTAATAGGAATAGATTGGCTGTACTCTAGCCAGATCCAAGGCCTAGAAACGAACCTTGCAAGTACTGACTTCCTGTGGTCAAACTTATGGAACCGCCTCAAGACACTATCAGGAGTAAGGTGCACATCACTCGCAAAAAGCAAAAAGATGAGTACAGTAATAAAATGCATTCACAACAACCTTCCTGTTCTGGCCGTATTGAACAAGAGAATACCAAATTTGTATAAGAGTGCTTGGTGCGTAACTTGTGACGACCAAATAGTGGAAACACAAGCCCACCTGGGCACCTGCAAAGGCCACGAAGAAAAGTGGCAAGAAATCGAGTCACAAGTTTCTCAAATACTTTGGAACTCTTTGGAGCAGGACTTACAGAGAAAAATCCCCATGATCAAGCTAACCAACTGGCTATACGGTAAAACGCAAGAACAGAAAGAAGCAATTAGAGAAGAAATTATCAGAAACCTGACAAGAAAGAAGACAGAACAAATTCTTCTAGAAGTGTGCAAGGAAAAGAATACTGTGCAGCAGCTACTTACCTTGTGGTTAGATCTATCATGGAGCCTCTTCTATGAAAACATTTGGAAGCCAAGATGTGAAACAGTGATCACTTGGGAAAAAAGTATAGGTATAGGTAAAAAGGCCAAATGGGAGTCCAAAACAAGATCCAAAGTGGCAAAAAGTAGAAATACTCTCAAGGAAAGAAGCGAGAAATTAGAAGGAAAGGGAGTGTTATAGAATGGGTTTCTTAAATAGAAACTTTAGACACAGAGTAAAACGGAGTTTTACAGTTTTACAGTTTTACAGTTTTACAGTTTACAATTTTACAGTTTTATAGTTTTACAGTTTTACAGTTTTACAGTTTTACAGTTTTACAGTTTTGCAGTTTTACAGTTTTACAGTTAATTAGTTTTATTAGTTTTATTAGTTTTATTAGTTTTATTAGTTTTATTAGTTTTATTAGTTTTATTAGTTTTATGAGTTTTACAAAAAGATATATAAACCCTAGCTTTTACCCTTCTTTAACTTTAGGATTGGTTCCCTGCAATTCTTTAGTTATAGGAATTCTTTAGGCACAGAAACCTTTAGATAGTCTTATAGCAAAGTCTTGTAACGTACTTAAATAAAATATATCTTTGTCCAACTAAAAACACTCCTGTTCTTTGAGTAAAATATATCGAACTGCCATAGTGAGGAAACATTCCACTTCCACACCGCTTCATATCTTCTCTGACCCTACAAGATCCCTGTTGCCGTGTGCTATGTTGCTAGTGGTATAATAAAAAGGCTATACCGCTTGTAACAGGAGCACTCTTTAGTAATATGTCTAGCCAGGAGAAAAAGAGGAGGAAAATGAACCAACTACGAGTATAATCATTAGAAAAATATATCACCGAAGGGGCAAGACCCTTTTGGTTAAAAAAATAGGCTGTTTGACATAGCCCCTAGTCAAACTCACGTGAGACTAGTGCGGCAGGTCACACTTGATTTTCCTTTGAGAAAATGGAGTGATGTCGGGCTTAGTAATAGAAAGTAGCATTATATGTATATATAACTTAAATTCTAATAAAGTGTCGGCAAGATGCCTAAGTTAAAAAAAAAAAAATATATATATATATATATATAAAAACCAAACAGTTTAAGAGTAGGGTGTACAAATTTTCAATTTCATATAAATCAATTGTAATTTCAAACAGTCTAATATATAAAAACCAAACAGTTTAAGAGTAGGGTGTACAAATTTTCAATTTCATATAAATCAATTGTAGATCAACTTTGTTTAACTAATTTTATATGATATCATATGATTTACATATAAATATCATATAATTTGGCCAATCAGAATCAAGCAATTTTGTGCAATCTACAAAAATTATATCATTCTATAATAATTTAATTATACATGAAGCTGAATTTTTTTAAAGCAATAAATATTGCAAAACTTTATTATTATAAACAAACTACTGTATTTAAAACTATATATTATATAAATTTTATACAAATTGGTCAAAATTTTAAAAAGATTTATCAGAAGCATTTTTTTATTACTATGTAAAAATCTAATATACTATATAGATTATATAAAAATGATCTATATTTACTTTACCCTTAAGCTAATATGTAAATATTCTAAAATTTATTTATTAAAATATTTGTATAGTTTAATGATAAAATTTGAATAGTTGCATATTTAAGCAAAAATATAAAATAATTATTAAACTTATATTTAAACTTAAAGTATAGTAAACTTCTAATATTTGTAAAAATATTGTACAATTAATTAAACTTTTAATATATATATAGTCAAAAATACATAATTAAACAAATTTGATTTAGAGTATTTTAAACACTTAATCAATAGTCAAAAAGTATTAAAAAACAAATTTTACTTAGTAATAAATATTTAATAGACAAATATATTTGTTTATTATTGTAATTAATATTTAAATAATAATTATTTTTCTCCTTATGCTATCCAGGATCTGTTAAATCTCTTAGAGGCCAGAGTTAACATTTTGCAAAGATCAACAAATGGCAAATAATAATCACTAATTTTTTACTATATTATGAAATAACTTATGCTCAATTAAGTCTATTATATAATATCCAGATTTCTGTTCTCACAGTTCAGAATCCCAACTTTGAAATCTGCAGTTCTCCAACTTTAAATAACCTACCAGCTGAATCAACTTTTTGTAATATTCTTGATTCTATTACTATAAATTAGACTCCTCAATATTAATATCATTTGTTAACAGATTATACTTTATCTAATTATTTTTAACTTTGTGGTTATACTAATAACTGCATTCTTTTGAATGAATTTGTTCTTTCTTTTAATAGAAATCCTCTACTGGTCATTTTTAATCATAGTCTTTGCAGAGTTGTTGTCACCTTTGAACTTGAACCTATAGCCTTGCAATTGTAACTCAGGAGCACTAACTACTGTGCTATCGACCCACAGATTATAATTATATTTAATAAAAAGTTTATTATATAAAAACAGTTTTACTAAATCACACCACTGGTATTCAATGCCAGTATCAGAAATTAGATATCTACTCCAGTATCACTATCAAAAATTTACACCCACGTGATCAGTACCAAAATCCTTTCAAGTCCATTTATATTAGGTTAGAGTTAGGGTGAGTGCTCAGTTAGGGTTTGGGTTTAGGTTGTTATATAGTAAAATCGCTCAAACAAAACTTTTTTTAGTTAAAAAAGTGGTTTTTTATGCATACTTTTGAGAAATAAGCTTTTTTTGACAAAAGAAACATTTGTTTTGAATTTTCCTAATCATGTTACATTACACCAAATTATGACATATGATTTTCTATCCTATTTTCTGATGATGTTCTAATCTAATTTCTGACACTGGCATTGAACACCAGTGGTGTGCTTTAGTAAAACTGTATAAAAATATTTTTATTAATAAAAAATAAGTTTATTATATTAATTTACAAATATTTTGCTATAGTATAAACCATCTTTTTTATATATTTAACTTATTAAGATTTACAATTAATTAAGTAATCTAATTATTATTAA
Organism: Gigaspora rosea; assembly: GCA_003550325.1. Classification (NCBI taxonomy): domain Eukaryota; kingdom Fungi; phylum Glomeromycota; class Glomeromycetes; order Diversisporales; family Gigasporaceae; genus Gigaspora; species Gigaspora rosea. The sequence goes on from QKWP01000111.1 coordinate 146,607, forward strand.
ATTATTTTTATTTATTATATTAAAGTTTTTTTTAAGCAATAAAAAAATAATTATAAATATTTACTATTTTTTATTAACTATTTAGCTAATAACATTTTTATTCTATATAAAATTAAATATTAATAAAAATCAATCTAAAAAGCAGCAATATTTAATAAATAATTAATAATAAAAGTTGGAACCAGTTTTAAATATTTGAGTTTATTAATGGGAAAAATCATTGTTGTAAAAGGCATTGTGCTATTTTGGATTAGATTTGAAAAAAATCAACTAATGCAAATTGGCTACAAATATTTACCTTATATAAAATTTTTTTATAGGCTTTTTTTTTTAACCAGTATTTTTTTATATAACAGGTGCATGAATCGGTAAATTAAAATTTCTATTTTAAATACTAGTTCCAACCTCTAATCAATTACTTATATATTAATTAAAATTTTTATTTGGATTAATTTTTTTTTCACTTAGGCAGTTTTGCCAGTATTTTATTAAGATACTAAGTATATGGCTACATAATACACTTGTTTACTCCTAATTTGCAAATCTGACATTACCCGGCTGCTTTAATGGTGCCCAAGCACAACCTGCCGCACTTATTTGAAGACAAATCTAAAAACTAGAGGCTATGTTAAACTAGCCTAAGTGCCACACCAAAATGGCTTCTTCTCTCCTTCATATTCCTTTAACTAACAAGAAATTTACTAAGGACAAATAAGGAGAGAGGGTAAACAAAAAAAGATCAAAGCCAAAAAAATGAAAATACAAAAAGAAAAAAGAACAAAAATGAAAAATGGAAGAGGAAAACAAAAAAGAAAAAAACCACTTGGTATAGCACGAAGGCTAGTCTAACAAAAAAGAAACAAAAAACAATAGAAAAAAGAAAAGGAAATATACTATTATAACCGTGGTAGGTTGAATAAAAATTATATAACAATTGCAACTATTGTATATCTCTACTATAAAGCAACGCTTTAACTAATATCTTCTTCCGACTATACGTCCAACCTCGGATATCCCTAAACCATCCGACTGGAGCAACATTATATGGAGCAGCGCCGAAACTGTATTCGTAAACAAACATGTCACATGGTTGCATTCTACTGGGTCCATCCAGATTTGGAAAAGTAAACACTGCCGATCGTTTGGAGGGGGTAAGCCAAATTGCCACTTTTTGTCGAAAATTTTAGAAAAACGGCAAAAAGGCAAAAAAGATGATACAAAGGAATCACTTGTAAGAAATCTACAGGAGAGTGTTGTTGGAAAACTTATTTTTTTGCTGTTCTCTGTTATATAGTCACAGGTTACTTCGTTAACGGAGCAGAAATGTTTTAACTCTACCAAAATTTTTCTGTACAAGGGCACCACCTCCTGCCAGTTATCTGTACAAAACGCTTTTGGCTTGCATGCCGAATATATCAAAGGAGTCCCTAGATAGCAGAAATAGTTAATCTTTGTAAAACCGTAGGTCCTGTGTACTTCTACCCACACTCCAACAAAAAACTTTTTGTTTTCTTCTGGTAAAAATTTGGTCCAAGTAATCGTCGGAAAGAGTTCTTTTTTATTTCTATTTGGATTAATTATATTAAATAAGCATTATCATATTTACTAAATAATTATTATAGAAAGTTACAAAGTTAGTTAATTTATTCAGAATATTAACTATTTGCTATAGCTAAAAACTTAATACTATATTTTATATACAAAAGTAGTTTCTTTATTATAATAAAACTATTAGTTAAATAATTAAGCGATCGGCTTATCTATAGAGCTATTTATTATTTATAGTGCTATTGAATAGACTATTAGTAGAAAGTTTTTTTTTAAATCATTTTAATCCTTATATATATACAGTTGAACTTTCCAAACTTGATTTTGTCAAAACTATTAACCTGCAAATCTAATAAAAAATCAATCCACCAAGTCTTTTTCTGTTATATAAATCTAATAGTCTAATGTTTTCATATCTGATAACCTATTAATGCTAATGCAAAACCTGTTCACCATATATACTGAATTTTTTTTAAGAGCAAACTCTTTGTTTGACATATATTTTATTATTATTTATATTATTCATTATATATATAATTACAAATACAAATTCAAAATATATATACAGTAAACTTAGAACTAATTTATTCTTGAGTTAAGCTCTATTTGATTATAGTTACTCTATTTAACTATTTTGAAATTTATGCTAAATTGTATATTTGCAATGTATTCTCTGTATCATTTACATTTCCAAACAATAACCTTCTATATAGGTAACTAGTATATACTAGAAACAATTGTAATTTTAAATTAACTTTCTGTATAGTACCAGCTATTCTACTATTTACCTTCTTAAGATTCAGTCTTCATCCTTCTTGATACCACTAGTCTTAAGGCAGGACCCCGGATAATACTAACAGAGGTACGAGGTGAGTTAATAGTAAATTTTCAGACATTTTGTCCACTTTTTTGGCCCAAACTTTTTTTTAATTCTGGCCAAAATAAAATTAAATTTTAATTTGACCAGAATTTTGGGCCAAAAAAATAGTCAAATTTAATAAAAACATGTCCGGTTTAAGTAATTGTATCTCTGTTAGTATTATCCGGGGTCCTCTTAAGGCCCTCAACTTCTATCATCTAACTAGAACTGGTTAACAGATAGTACTTATATATTCAAAGCTGGTCTTGAATTATGCTTATTACATTATTAGAAACTTCTGTATAATAGTAAGATATGGAATATTGCATGATATTGTCACTCCTAGCTAGATTCATAGTACAAGTACTACTTCTAGCTTTTGTCTGAATTGGTTGGTATTTAATGTTGGTATGCTCTTGCATTGCTATTTATATCTTTTTGTATATTACTATACTCCTAACCTGTAGTGTATTAAATGCAATTTTTTAAGTTATTATATGTTATCTATAACAAGCCACCTCAGTATATCAATCTTCACTTATTGCCAAAAGTATTTTTTATTTGGCTAGGCTAATTCTTTACTACAGATCGTACTATGTTCACCCAGTTATCCTTTTAAACAAGTATATAGACCACCTAGGATATTGTATTGTCTAAACTAGGATTTATGTATAAAGCCTTCATGTAATAGAACCTTCTTAATATTTGCTGTTATATATAGTACTTTCTCTTCGAAGCATAACCTTCTAGGAATTTCTAATTCAAACTTGTATGAACATGGACTTTTATAGAGCTTTATATTCAATTATGGCTCTATTTTTGGTTATAGAAGTATTTTGCCTCTAGTCTGACTTGAACTATTGATCTTGTCTATGGGATTTAGAAGCTTTTAACTAATACTAATAAGCTATGAAAACCAAACCTTTTGATTGTTATATATTTTATATTTTTTTTTGTTTTCAAAGTGCCTATTTTGTGGCATATGATTTATTTGGTAATAAATCATATATTTGAAATTTATACATTTATACTTCTAAAAACATAACCAAATCATTATCTAAAGCCAATAATGCTCACAATTGAGTAATTACAACCAGTGTTTAAAATTCAAATCTAAAGTTATGTTCTCAAAAGAACATAATTTAAATTTTTATTGTTCTCAAAAACTTTTTAATGTTCAATATATATTAAATAAATTGAATATTAATTTTTAAAAAATGTTCATATTCTATACTTACAATTCACACACTAAGTTCATACTTATCTATTAATAATTTTTTAAAGTTTGTATATAATTTTTTATATTTTTCAACATAACACAATATATTATACAATTCAATTTCTAATAATTTTGTTAAATTTCAAGTGCTTTTTATATTTGCTTATAATAAAACAAGACTTTCTATAATATTTTACTGATGCTACTATTGGTTAATGTGATAAATTAGAATCAAATTACTTTGTTATTTAACTATTTAAATTTCATACTAACAAATACTTTGTATCTTTTTGCTTGCCTAGTATTAGCATATCATTTGACACAAATCATCTATATAAGTTTATACAATAATAATACTCTTGCATAATTAATGAATGTTTATTTTAAAATCTTTAAAGATGATTTTCTTAATATTTATTTGTTATCTATATTGTGCAACTTTAAATATATGTGCTATACATAGTATGTATATACATATGTACATATGTATATACATATATATTTATGCAGAATTTGTCATAATCAAATTACATTATCAAATTGATGAACATTTTATATAATTTATTGTTCTTATTAATAAATCTAGAACATAAAAATTTTATAAATGTTCTCTTTGAACCATCAAATAAGAGAACCTTTTCTAAATATCAATGTTCTTAAAAAAATTCAAATGTTCATTGAGAACCATGAGAACATTGAATTTTAAACACTGATTACAACTATGATGAATGTTCATTCCCTTAATGGCAGCATATCCTCAAACGCTAATGACTTAACAAATAACTCAATGTCTATTGCCATGATTTCAATTTATTCCAAAACACTTCAATCATTAATAATATCGTTCTCAAATTTCTTATTGTTACAACATTTTTGAAAAAATTCAATATTATATACTGAATTTTTAAGATTTGAATCTTTCATAGCACATAATACAGTAAATATCGATCTATTGTTAAGAGTCCAATTAACGTTAGCATTAGATCACTATTATTTAAATAAACAGGTTTATGTTAGTCACTGTTAATGCAAATTGTAAATTATCGTTATCATATTTCCTAGTTACGGTTTAGATAAATGCAAAATTATTTAACACAGATAATTATTGTGTCGCAAAGGAAATGTATTTATTTTCAGCGTTTAAAATATGAAAAATAAAACTAAATTACACTTCTACTTCCTGTCAAGCTGGGTATTGACGTACTATATAGATTAAATTTATATATCGTATAGTCCTATCGTTATGTTGATATCAATTATCATAAATAATTTTTTTTTTATGAATATTGACTGCCAAAGTAATATGACATTATTTCAATGTAACTACTTGTGAAAGTAAGAATTATTAACATTAATTCTAGCAAAAGAATTATTACTATAATTTTAGTAAAAATTTTGTTATGATCCTTTAATGTTAAATTGATTTTATCTTGATTTGGTAAATTTAGAATTATAGGGTCATGTATTTCGTAATTTAACTTCAAACACATGATACGTCCTTATAGTTTTTTTCATTTAAACTCAATACTATCACATGAGGAAATTACATAAACCTAAGGATGTTATATAGAATGAGTGGGCAATATAAAAATAAGCTTCGCTAATAATTAGTAATCATTGATTTTTTAATATATTCAGCAGAGTTTAGTGGAGTTTGCCCACCTGTTCTATAGAACATCCAATCTAATCATAGTAATGGTAATTTACTGAAACTTACATGAAATGGGATAATATAAAACTTTAAATAGTGTACCATTGTCGGGGTGACCTCTTTATTATTAATTTTTTTAAACTTGAAAAATATATTTTATTTTGGTTTAATTAGATGGATGAATTAATGAATATGGAGTGATTGGTGACATATTCTGCATTGTTAAGCAATTTAATAAAACAAATACTTGAAATAAAAGTAAAAAAAAAGGAAATTCAAAAATAATTAAAATTAAAATTAATAAAATCAAAATTTTTTTTTAAACCTGGAGGTAACCCAGGACGCCGTTGGCGTACTTTTAAAATCAAAATTAAGTTTTAATTTTAAATTAAAATTTTAGGCCAGAACATTTGTATACAATTTTGACTATCGCGTAGTTACTTAATTATAACATTATAATTAATAGTGTTATAGGATCACGGGTACAATACGGATGGCATATAATATCTGATATTTACGGCAATTAGATGCCAAACTGTAATTAATTCTGCATACCATTGGCAAAATGCCGTAACTGTCAGGACTTTACAAATATTCATACGTTGTTACAGCAACAATATTCACAACTTTTTGCGTTTTTAGTTTCGAACAAAACTAACGCAAAACAATAATGAAGGATTTGGATATAAAAAATTTTTATAGTAAAAAAAAAAAATAAAATAAAATGAAATTGCCGCATTTGACATAAAAGACGATAATAAATATTAGCATGGTATGCCTTTGGGTTTCTTTGGATTTTTTTTTAAGCGATAAGAGTTTCTAATATAAAAAGCAACGTAATAATTTTTTGACAACTATAATTTCGCTGAAGATCAATGACATAAAGAAAAGTGCTTGAACAACCTCTTTTTTTACTTTATCAATAATTTTAGCCAATCAGCGTTAACTCGATGAAAAAAGATGGTCTGCGCCTCCAGACTTTTTTCAATGAAGCGGCAATTCACTGACCCCGATTATTTAAAATTTTATTTCCGATTAATTGAATTAGGCATTTGAGAACACCCTAATTCAGTAATTTTACGCTATAGGTGTAACATACTGCTATTCGTTTATTAGCATACCGAATTTGGTACTCGTGTTGCTTTAAGATATTACTGTCACAATTCGAAATTGTGACATTAGAGATTCGAATTTCCCGATTAGTTTACCCCATTTGTAAATAGATCTTCTCTTTATTAACTTAAATTTCTATTTTTTCAGAATTAGATGATTGCCACATAATTACCCCTTTTTGTACGTATACGCAGTAAAGTACATTGGACGTTTTGTGGACATCTTGGACATTTTTTCAAATTAAAATTACTTAAAATTTTATTAAGATTATCTATTTTAATTTTTTTAAAAATGAATCCAGCACCTAAAAAAATATATAATTATATATTTATTAAATTAATTCATTAATTATTTAAGCCTTGGACATAGGCTTGGACAGTTTTGGACAATCTTGGACATTGGACAAAAAACATAGTGTTGGACACGTCCAATGACAACACTGCGTATACGTGTTAAGTGGCACAGATTATAAACATTATCGATAGCACGTCAACGTGTTAGGCTTAGTAGTACCATTGTTGAATAGCACGTAGCGTGTAAACGACACGTTAATGTGCCAAACAACACGTTAACGTGTCGTATATCAAATCCAAATGTATATAAACGAATGAATTTGACTTTGAATAAAGAGAGATAGACGTAGAGAAGTTCCCTTCGATTTTACTTAAGGAAAAATAAAGGAAGTAAGCTAGTGTAGTGCTGAAGAGACCTTTATCCGAGTAAATCAGAAACTTATCTCCGTAGCTATTAGAGTTGAATCGGTTAAACGTATACGCTCTCCCTCCTTAATAGTTACAGTACATACGCACGTAATATCATATGATGGAGGTCAGCCTCCAGAAACCAATTTTTAGCATATCGCAGATAATTGATATTAATAAGTTATTATTAATGAAGCAATTAATAATTGACATAAAGTGAGAAATGACATAGAACTTATATATATAAATATCATAACTGCTGATTAAATTAATTTAATGTTTTTAATTGAACATGTGCTAAACGGACTCGGAATACCTTTTAAGTACTAACATACTATAATTTCTCGAAGACAATGATTTAGTATTACTAGAATTTTTGGCAAGGAATGACCTGAAGACTTTTTACACATTTGATATAGATATGTTGACTAATTCTGATCAGAAAATTGTTCTAACAAAAAGATCAGCTCGGTCGATCTGCGCGAGATTTATAGATCGACACGGTCCATGATTTTTCATTCGGCCCGTAGCATAGCCGAGACATTTAATAGATTTCCTAAAGTTACGGGAACTATATCTAAACACAACCTAAAGACTCGCATCACTCATGACTCTTAGCTAACATCCATTTTTTTTTCTCTACTACATTAAGCTTTGCCTTTCAATGATTATTTTCTACTTCATTTAAACATAAATATTTCTTCACCGCAACAACATTGCGATATTCTTTAACCTGTAATTAAGAAATACATAATGTCAAGGATAAATACGTAATTATATGATGTATGAAAATGGTTCTAAACAAATTGGTCCTTTTAATGAATGTTCTTTTCACATTCATCGTATGATTATTTTACTATTAATCACCTTTGTTGGAAATTTTGAGTCCTAATACCCATGTGCTAATCTTGATCAATTTGCTGATTTATACTAACAATATAAATTTATTTTAATAAATTAGAATATAATTAGCGTTGGTATTTATAGTGATACGATGAATTATAATTTAAAAGTTGGTGCAAACCGGTTTTTATGTTAAGTGTACTTAAATTATAGCACGCCACCAATACTAAATTTTGGGGACATGCGATAAACTGTGGGATAATCCGAGAATAAATATTTGAATAAGCCAGTTAGGCTTGATATATAAATAAAGTTTACAACGAATTGATCGTACTGTATTAGATGTGAATATAATTAATATTTATTCTGTAATTGGATTAGGCCCGCTTTCTTTCGAGTTGACGTAAAGTCAACAGATCGAAAAGATGCTAAGCATGTTCGTGGAACCATCAACCAGAACAAGTCCGGTCCAGATAATCAAAGGAGGTGAGTATGATGTGAATAACTTTCCATAAACAGCAATCACTAACTTGTTAAAGGCGACAATGAGAACAAAGATAAATCCATGGGAAACGCAAAATGGCCTTACGCCAACGATTGCTCACTCAACTGTGATAGGCCACAGTTTCGAAAGTGTGCCTCACGTATCTTGCATTGACGAAGATACAGATTAGTTGATGAAATAAAACGTATCTTATAAACCCTAAAAAAAAGAAAAAAAAAAAAAAAAAATCTTTGAACCAATTATTCATCCCTCATCAGAGACTGTTCGACCTTACGTTATGCAAAGCATGAAGCTGAGTCATATTTTCGAATCCTTTAATAATTAAGAAAAAAAAAAAATTTCGTTAGAAAATATAAAAGAATTTGCGAAAGAAAGAGTAAATTTAGAAAGGAAAGCTATTTTCCGTATAGTTACGTGAAGAAAATTATGAAAAATTGTTGAAGGAATATGAAGATTGTGAAAAACAATTACATCCAATCCTAATTCAAGTCGTAATGAACAAGCAAGAAAGACAGTGGAAAGATTTTATGAACATTCATAAGATTTTAAAAATTATCCCTGATGGTAATAAGAATGAAAAGATTGCCCGAACTGAAACGCTAGTTCAACACTTAATCGAAAGAACAGTTTTTAGATATTAATGTTCCACGTGTTGATTCTTTATTATTATCTGATCCTCCTCGTGCAGACGATTCGGAAATAAAATTTGAAGATGAACCAAATAGGAATTTAGAATGGGATATAGGTGATTGTGCACAAACTAAGGGTATTGTAAAGAAGATTTATAAACGTGGTGTTGAAGTAGCATGTGTGCCTATTACTATTTTGGACGAAACATGTCAATTTTGAGTGGATTAAAAAAATTCAACGAATGTCAACATATTAATTTTTTGGACGTTCAAATTTTGACGATGATATGTTGATATTTGAATGGACAAGCTTGGGTAGTGTAACGAATAATTTTTCCCTTGTCTCTCATTTCCGTATTTGTATAATTCTTTGAGTTGTCACATACCTTCCATAATTGTATCGCCATAGCCATGATTATCTTACTTTTCTCGTATTAGGCATTATTACGTATTCTCAGTGGCTTAACCATGTGAATTTCCCCTAGTCGCGTTTACGCGCTTGCATAAACTTGATAGAAGGAGTTGCCTGTGGGGAAGCATGTGAAATCAGATTAGTAGTTTAGACATTATGATTTTAGCGTAGGCATCATAAGAAATGAGAATGTATATAAAGGGTTGACCTCGCCCTTTGTTCATCGTTGCAAGAGAATCCTTGAAGAAGTTGAACGAAAAGGGATATAGGAATTGAAATTTAATTTAATTTTTTAAAAATGAATTTTTCGTCTATAATGTACCTAATGTATGCTCTCCAAAACCATTCTTAAATAAATCTACATTCTTTTATAATAAATGCCTAATAAATCATTAATATCCGTGTCCCATAAATTACTGCCAAAATCATGCGACCTTCTAACGTCAACCATCGGAGTTAAACTCGGCATGAAAGTACCAAGCTCTCCCATACGATGGTGACAGTAGTTTAAAGAATGTCTACGAAAAGAAAAAAAAAAAAAAAGAATTCCTTGGAGTTTAAAAGCGAAAATTGCACATGACATTTGTCAAGGCTTATTATTTTTGAATCACCTGGACATTTTTCGTCGTGATGTTCGTTGTGAGAATATAATGATGACCCATTATATGGAACCTAAGATTGCAGATTTGTATTTTGCAAAGCATGTTTCAGAAATAGGATTAGATAATAAAGGCCATATCCCGAATCATATATCGAACGTTATAAATTGGTCAGCATCTGAAATGATGCAAAATAATGCCTTATATACTCAAGAACGCGAAGTTTTTAGTTGCGTAAATGCTTTTATGGGAGCTAGCATTTCAAAAAAAAAAAAAAATTCCCTATGAAAGCATGAGTAAAGAAGATATTATTGCTCATGTTACACGGGGTCGTAGAGAAACTCCAAACCTACCATTTTATAACTCGGACATACTTAACATTTAAAGAAAATACTTAAGAATCGTTGCAGAAGGATGGGATAATAAACCAGAAAAAAAAGAATTAAGATGGATGAAATGCTATTGAAATTTTCAGATATTGAAGCTGAACTTAATAATAAATCTAATTGGAATCTGTTGGACGTTCTACAAATCCGCGCAATTCTATTTCCGATAACAGGCGACATTCACTTCGGCCGCCCAATTCTATTTCTGATTCCAAGCGATATCTCCCAATTCCATTTCCGATTACAGACGATATTCACTTCAGCCATCCAATTCTATTTCTGTTATAAGCGACATTCACTTCAGTTAAAATCTAAGGGAAATTTAGCACCGAATTTGGAAAGTGTTGAAGAATATACTTCATATGCTTTGAAATCACCAGCTGATTTGATTCATTCATGATTAATCAAGAGACATGGGAAGTAGAAAAGACCAAGTAATATTGAACAATTAAAAAAAAAAAAATCTTGATATTGAACTGAATAACAAATTTGCACTAAGATATCGAGAAAAAGTCTATGATCTAATGGGAAGAGATGAAGATGCAAATGTTGATCTAGCAAAATTAGTTGATATTGCACGAAACAATAAATTTGCACTAAGATATCGAGAAAAGCCTATTATCTAACGGAAAGATATAAGGAAGCAATTATTGATCTAATAAAATTGGTTGGTATAAAACCCTGTTATGATATAGATGACGAATAGAAAGAAACATGGATCAAAGTATTGAAAGTGTGCAATAAAGCAACGAATACGTATACACTTAAAGATATACAAAATTCGCTGAAAATCAATCAAGATTCTGCTCTTAAATTTCGAGTAAAATTTAATTTTATCATGAAAAGATATAAATGCAATTATTGATCTAATGAATTTCCTCGATATTGAACCAAACAACAAATTTGCACTAAGATATCGAGGAGAAGCCTATTATCTAACGGAACGATATATGGAAGCAATTATCGATCTAACAAAATTGCTTGATATTGAACCAAACACAAATTTGCACTAAATATCCAGGAGAAGCCTTCCATCTAGCGAAGGAGGCAATTATTGATCTAGCAGAATTGCTTGGTATTGAACCCAGTGATGACATAGACGAATTATTGAAAAAAAAAAATTTTGTTCAAAGCATTAATATGTGTAATAACGCGACAAACACGTATACACTTGAAGATTTAGAATATTTATTGGAAATCAAACAAGATACTGCAATTAAATTTCGAGTAAAATTTAATTTTATCATGGGAAGATATAAAGAAGCAATTATTGATCTAACAAAATTGGTTGGTATTGAACCAGTGATGATATAGATGATGAATTGAAAGAAGCGTGGATCGAAGCGACGAATACGTATACATTTAAAGAAATAGAAAATTCGTTGAAAATCAAACAAGATACTGCTCTTAAATTTCGAGCAAAATTTAATTTTATCATGGAAAGATATAAAGATGCAATTATTGATCTAACGAAATTCCTCGATATTGAACCAAACAACAAATTTGCAATAAGATATCGAGGAGAAGCCTATTATATAACGGGACGATGTGTGGAAGCAATTATCGATCTAAAAAAAAAAAAATTGCTTGATATTGAACAAAAAACAATTTGCACTAAATATCTAGGAAAAGCCTGCCATCTAGCGAAGGAGGCAATTATTGATCTAGCAAATTGCTTGGTATTGAACCCAGTGATGACGTAGCGAATTATTTAAAAAAAAAAAATTCGATGCATTTAATATGTGCAATAATGCGGCAAACATGTATATGCTTGAAGATTTAGAAGATTTACTGGATATCAAACAAGATACTGCACTTAAATTTCGAGTAAAATTTAATTTTATCATGGGAAAATATAAAGATACAAATGACGATCTAATAAAATTGCTTGATATTGAACCGAACAACAATTTTGCATTAAGACATCGAACAGAAGCCTATTATCTAATGCGAAAATATAAAGAATATTCAATGATGTGAACAAATTACTGAAATTGAGACAAATGATGAAGGGGCGTCAAAACCTTCGGCAAAAATCATTGAAATGTAAATTTAAAGACTCGATTGCCTGATATCTGGACAAAGGTTGCAGTGCAGTTTCCATGCAGGTTACACAACAACTATGGCTGTAGAGCGTGCAGCCTTATTCACTCAGACATATTCCACGGAGGCATATAAATCCACTCGGTGCCAATAATAGCCATAATCCAAATTCTGACTAGGTGATCATATTATCAACTTTGGACGTGATCACCAGTCAGAATTCAAAAAAAAAAAAAA